>JAJMAG010000291.1:0-25893 GCA_030564905.1 Geotrichum fermentans
GCCCGAGTCCGAATTCAGGGCATGTTGAGTAGATAGGCCGGGTGGATGTATTATTGTAGTCCTTGGTACAAAGTAATGGAGTGCATAGTCTATAATGTATGGCATTTCGCTTGCTCGACGTCGAGCTCGCGGCTTCGTCGGGTGGCGTCAAACGAAGCGTAAACTAGAACTCCCGTATAAGAGACGCTCTACCCCACAATTTGTTCTTATCTCCAACTCTTCTCCAACTAACCATCTAGCCACTTTTGATACTAATATCCTGCTAACACATAGTCCTATCGCCCTCAACATGTCCTCGCGCTCCAGCAGCTTCTCCAAACCCGAAAGCCCCACCGACCCCGCCCACACCGTCGATATCCACCGACTCATCCGCGAAATCAAAAACGACCCCGACGCCAACCAGGCGCGCAAGGAATGGGCCAGGTACGCCGAGGAAAGCCTGCCGCCCAGCAAACGGCGCAAGCCCGACGCCACCATGGAACCCTCGGCCACCGTCGACGCAGACGACCTCTTTGACCGCGAAACCATGCTCTTCACGCGCTTCGAGCGCATCCGCTGCACCTCCACCATCCAAGACTACAACGTCCGGTTCCTGGACCTGATGCACAAGGTGCGCCCGAGCCTCCTGACGCCCTACTACTGCGCCTACCGGTACAGACAAGGCCTGCCGCTCTACTATAAACTGAACATAATCCGCTCGCGCGACCTGGACCTGGACGAGCTCATGCTCGCCGCCCAGCGCGTGGAGACCGCCGTGGGCACCGACGACCTCGACGCGCTGAATGACAGCTCCGCCTACCTCAACCCGCCGACCATGGACCAGCGCCGCGAGCACCACCGTCCCGAGCGCTCTTTCTCCTCTCGCCTGAGCCCGCCGCACAACACAGCCCACCGCTCGCCCGACCATTCCCACAGGCACTGGCCCAGAGCCACGTCCAGGCTCCCGGATAAAGCCCTGGACGAGTGCTTCACGCCCGACGCCGCGAACGTCCAGCGGACCTGGAACTTGGCGCCCTTGGACGAGGAAGAGAGAGAGCAGCTTCGTAAGTCGGGCCTTTGTTTCCGGTGCAGGATCGGGCGCCACAGGCAGTCAGAGTGCCCACAGAAAGGGCATAACGAGCGCTAACGCTTTTTAACACTGGACCCTAGGTCTGGGGATAAACCCAGATACGCCCTGCAATTGAACAATGGATCTCCGACCACCTCGTGCATTGGTTGTACGAATAAGCCTGCCTACCTACGCCACCGTCACCGTCACCGTCACCATCACCATCACAAACAACTCTTCTTGTCACCGTATCACCGATAACCCTGGATTAATCAAGTCAGACTAACGACAGTCTGAGAACGGCTTCAAGGAATACGCCTGTCGTGTAAAAACGCCTTTTCCTTCAAGAACGAAAACGAGATCTGTCCAACTATGTACGATCATTATGGAACACCGAATACAAACTTTTTTTGATCTGCTTTTAATGCAGAGCTGAATCTTTTTCATTGTCTTTTCCGTTACCACGCTCGACAATCCACGCCCGGACTCCACTACAGTGCTACTGCCGCCAACGCAGTACATTGTCTAGGACGATAAACGAACGCTTACCATTTTTCTTTCATTTTCTGTCCGAAGAACGCACTCATTCTACAAATAATCCCTCTATTCTAGTCTTGCAACGGCCTTATCTTCGTATGCTGTAATGGTCTCATGTTTTACTTTATAGCCCTTCTCTAATGTCGGCAGTGAAGCGTACTTCTTCTGCCGACTTTTCATTTCTTACTCTATTACTTCGTCACTTTCGCGCATTACGTCTTCTATACGCAGCTTGATGAGTTGTTAACCTGTGAACAAACAAATTACTGAACTGTCATGAGTATTTAAGATGTGCTTTATTCTCCATGTCTCTTATTAATAAAATTCCTAACCAGTAAACCTCCTACGATGCCTACTTTTTATATTTTTCTGTTCATGCCTGCTAAAATTTTAACATTTAATACTATCCAAGATTTTCGCAGCTCCTCTTATTTATTTCAAATTTTTGAAATTTCTTGCCAGATGTTTATAGTCCCATTTGAAAGGTACTACTTGGTCTGCAATCACTATGCAGGATAGTGCTAGACCTTTCACTTCACTTTAACTCGCTTTTGTAGCATGTGTCTCAATAAACCAATTCATAAGCACTGAATATTTTATTTTATCCTTGTCATTACGCTTATGATTGTGAAATTCGATTAGTGTTTCTTTTCTAGCGTTATGCCGATTGACCAGGCAGAATGTATCTCCCGACATATACAGTATATATCTAGCCTATGCCTAGGCTATATACTTGATCCAGGTGGCAGACATATTCAGTAAGCAAAAAAGATCTTGTTTGTTACAGTATTTTGCCAGAAAAGTTAGGACCAAGTGAAAGGTTCTTGCCAAATTGTTTTTTTTTTTTTCGTTAAAAAACAATCTTCGATTGCTTGTAGGCTGTAAGAGAATAAAATATGGTGCTAGTTAAATACCCAGAGATATTGAGAAAAGGTGAAATTATATCAACCTATAGGCTCTGGATTTGATGGAATTTTGTTATATCGCTTAAACCTAGTTTATCGCCTTATGAAGGCAGTTCACTGTCTTACTCGTGTCCCGATCTAGTTCTAACTTTTAAGATCAACCTCACGCATGCCAGAAACACAGTCGCAACACTAAGACTCAGCATTTGCTGCTCAGAAAGCAGGCACGCACTCCAACTATGGATCTTGACTTTATTCCTGTTGGCCTGCTCACTACCTACTTTTACCTCATTCTTTCTCGTGGGAGACAGACAGCCCCTTCGATATCTTGCAGCTTCCTGCCAGTGGTAAAATTTCTTCGTTACAATTGTTGTACAAGGAAATAGACGCTGTAGTTAGGGTGTCTTCAGTTCGCACTTTTAATTACACTCAGCCGTATTGTTGCAGTAGTTGACTGTGGTACACTTACCCGCTTGTTAAGCGTCAGGCAGATAATGCCAATAAGCGTTTGCCTAATTTCAGTGCCCTATCTTGAAGCCCTATCTTGAAGCGTGATGGTCTGTTTATTGTCTCGCTCGATGGTACTACTAGAGTTGCAACAACTATATTAACAAGGGAAAGCTCAGAGAAACTCTTTTGCTCTTAGATTTAACCCTTTCATGCTGAATGTGCGGCTACATAAACGAAGATGGTGATGTCTGTGTCGTTAATCGCATTCCACGCACACAAAGCCAGAGTAATATGGCAGCTTAAGAACAGTAAATAGAGTGAACCCGACCCTTTCTTTTAATAAGGCTTTGCTACAGAACCCTCAGGTCAAAGTTTTTATATAGATAGATAGATAGATAGGTGTATTTTTGTCAATCGGCTATAACGGTAAATGGAAAACATTATTAACTTTCACAATAATAAAACAAAAATAAATCCCAGATTTAGCACCTACAAGCCCAGGTTCATTCCTTCCGCATTCAACCAATTTAATCAATCAAGCATTCTTTCTGCTTGCTTGATTGATTTATATATTTAGCCAGGTCAGCGTGGCTGGTTGACAGCCCCAGGGACCCTGTTCGTTTATGTATTTACTATGTTTTTGTTCTCATCGATTTGTCATTTCTTGGTTGGTACCGTTTTTGTTCTTGATGTGAAGGGGTCAGGAACAGCACAGCCCGAGTCGGCTGAGAGACCTCACCCTTCTAGCGTGTGCTATCAGGCACTGGCGTTAACAAAACCTCCGTAGAACTCGCCAATGGTATCGACCTACATGTACTTACGGTGGCAAGGAATGGGGGTAATTTGGTCATGGCCGGAAGCAAACCCAAGACACCACTGAGTCAATCCAAACCAGCGCCAAACAGTAGCCAGTAGATAGATAGTTAGATATATTTTTGCCCGGTCAATCGGCTATAACGCTAAATAAGAAACAATATTAAACTTTCACAATCACAAGAAAACAAAAATAAAATAAAATCCCAGATTCAGCACCTACAAGACCGTGTTCATTCTTTCCGTTTAGCTGGCTTTCATCAGCGCAGCAATCACACCTTAACAGTAGCCAGTGCAACTATTAGGGGTTGTCAGGAAGGTAATGTTTTGTTGCTTTAAGAGATTATTAAAAATGTAATATTCAGAAAATTTGGACGGTTAGTGTAGTGGTTATCATCTTCGCCTTCCAAGCGAAGGACAGGGGTTCGATTCTCCTACCGTTCATTGTTTTTGTTTACCTCCACTTTGAAACTGATTGACCTCTTAACGAAATGGCAAAAGAAGTTTAGTACAACACTCTTGGAAACAAGTGTTGTCTCGAAGATTCCAAGGGCAAGCGATTCATGAAGAATAAAGAACTCCGAGGAAGTCACAGCGTCCGCGGTAGTCTTAGTAGTCGTGTTTTTTTCATAAGAGGAAGCTGTCAGCTCGCGCTAGAGAGCTTGAAACCTCCACGTTACCAATGTGCCATTGGTATCAGAGGGAGAATCCATTGAAAGCGCAGTGCGAAGTGATATACTTTCAACACAGTCGTACCGTCAGTTCCACTAACAAGCACCAATTTATTGGAGATCTTCGACAAAACGTCTGGTTAATTGACCCTGACCTTATTTTTATAATAATAGTTTATATATAAAGAAGAAAAAAAAAATATTATATTCCTTAATTGAATGAACTTTTGTACAAACGCTGAGTTATGTTTGCAGAGAACCAGTGGAACCATCAAATCTGTGTGAGTGCCGGTTTTCTCTCGCGAGGTATCCAGCAATCGCCTTGGTGGTTCCCGTCAGTAATAGACAAGGCGTGCAAATTGGTTATTTCATTTGAATTCAAACCAGCGGATGTGCGTAGGTCGGGCCACGGTGCCATTTTTCAACTTCACCACCAGCCCTAGCAGCCTCCAGGGAATACTCGGAGGTTTGAATGGATTGTTCCAAGTTGTTCCCACGAACCCAACTGAGAAGAAAGGCTGTATTACTTACGCAATAAGCCTATGCTCATCATGCTGGACGGGTCACGCTCAGGAACGTATTCACCATCTAAAAAGCTATACACTAGCGTAGTCACGCTAGATGGGCTATGATAGCACACTTAATTTTCTGGCGCATGCCTCTATTTATAACAAAAAACTCGCAGCACCAAATTCGTGGGTTATTTAAGCTTTTTGCAAACCCCTGAATGCTATTCGAGATGAAAGACCGGGGATAGGCTCCTGAGTATAGGCTCAGGTCTGGGGGGTACATTGGCAATTTCGAGGCCTGTTATAGTTGAGCAATATGTGAAATAAAACACACATGGTTTATGTGAAATACAAACTCTATCTGTACGAGCCTTCTTCGCTCAACGGAATTGCTCATGGAATTATTAATCCTATGATAATACTTTGAAAGATAATAAAGGTGTAGTTGAGCTACAGACAGTGATAACGCCAATTCCGATAGAGCATCTAACCTGCTTGTTTTGCAGCTGATGTGCCCCTTGACCTTGAGACCGTCAAGTTGTACAGCCAATGTTGGAATTTCTATCCACCAAATGAACGTCAGCTTGACTTTCATGAGCAGCGCCTTGCAGGGGAAATATCCCACAACAGTAATTGCCTTTGTAGAGATCGCCGCACAATCGCTTATACTAGGGGCCGTGTCACCAAGCCTTTATCACCGGTTTAGGATTTGTTAAGGGGGTTTTCTGTTAGGTGTTCTATTTTTCAAAGGGTTAATGCTATGGAGACCAGGGATTCAAGGAATGGCCCTAAAGTGACTTTTTATATTTTGCTGTTTCTATTTGATGCTAGATGTTCAATATTGTGAGCTTTGCGCCCTACGGGAGCCCAGCGTTTCTTCCTCACGCTTCTGTTCCTTATATAAATAAAGTGTCATTGACATTCCTTTATTTGAGCGGGGTTTCTATGTAAAAAAGCAGAATTATGTTTGCAAAGAAGCAGTGGAGCCATCAAATCCGTGCGATTGCCGGACGCCTCTCGAGAGGTCCTGCAATCGCCTTGGTGGTTCCTGTCAGTAATAGACAAGGCGTGCAAATGGGTTATTTCATCTGAACTCAAGCCAGCAGATGTGCGTAGCTCGGGCCACGGTGCCGTTTTTCAACTTCACCACCAGCCCTGGCAGCATCCACTCGAAGGAGGCTTAACTAGTTCGTCACACGTAGCTCAGAACGAGACAACTTTGTCTGACACACCCGCAAGGGGTTCCGTATATGGACGGAGGCCTTCTACAACGGAAGGACCGAATGATAAAAGACCTCCTCTAGCAGGCGCTGGAGCGGATTTCAATCCGCCAGAATGACATTAGTAAGAATCGTACAGCTGCTGACATACCAATGACTAATCATTATTCATCACGCTGACAAATGGCCCCGCACAATTGCCAGCATATTCACATGCCAAAAGTATACATCACGTGACAGGCTGCTTTTTCTCTGCGGCGTAGGGAGAGATCAACTATTGAGAAAAACAACGAAACCTTCAGGCCTCCAGATCACCAGCACCCGAAAGCTTCAGCCAGGCCACCATCAGCCCGCTAGCAAGCGCACGTCCAACCGCAGGATCTGGCTACTGTTAAGTATCAACCCACTGATTTGCCGCCTATCATGTCGGCCGCCTTGAGAAGGAGAACTTCTCTCGTTAAGGCCATTCTCACCCACCCAGCCATCACCAAGTACGTTGCTCTCACCAACCTCATCAAGCTTCTTTCTTACTCACTTGCCTCTCTATAGATCATACAAGACGTTCCTGATTGCATACCTTTATTTTGCACTGCCCAAGATTGCACGCACCGCATACGAACTGTACTCCAAAAAGCTCACGCTAGAAAAGGCCCTGCTAGCCGTAAAGCGTATTTTGATACGCACAGCCGCCAAAGACCGGCTACCGTGGTTCCTGGCGCGCCTCGTCTTGACCTTTCAGCTGGCCAACTCTGTCCTTCGTCCATCTCGTTCCGCAAGACCCGTCGCCATTCTCTTGGCCGCGTACACTTCCTACGCCGCATACAAATCAGCCGTGATCTCCCATGGCCCTACAGACGCCATTTCCAACAGCAGGCTGTCCAACATCTCGAGCGAGCTCACCGCCATGGTCACTGCCCGTGCCCTTGACTCGCTCGTGCGCTCGCACAAGCCTGGCCGTCGAGGCGACGCACCCCTCTTCGCCGCCTCGGCCTCCATCATCATGTATGCCTGGTTTTACTTCCCTCAGCGCCTGCAGCCCCGCTACCGCAAATGGATCACCGACATGGCCCAGATGGACGTCGAGCTGCTCGACGCCTTGCGCCTCATCAGAAGCAACGACATGCTCTATGGCGTTCCAAACCCCCACGACACCATGCTTGCCCCGATCTGCGCCCGCATCGGGCTTCCTGCCGACCAAGGCAACACTACTAAAACTGTGCCCATCCCTTGCACCCTCATCCACTCAAACGCAACCTCGAATTGCGAGCTGCATGCCCTGTGGCGCTTCTACCGCGGCTTCTCCACGGCCTTTCTCATCTACGTCCCTCTCAACCTGCTGCTGACCGTCAAGCGCGGCGACCCGCTCACCCTCGCTGCCCTCCGTGGCATTCTTAAGAGCTCGTCCCGCTCCTCGGCCTTCCTCGCCACCTTCATTCTTCTATGCTGGTACGGCGTCTGCCTCGTCCGCACTCGTCTCGGCCCGCGCCTATTTCCCAAAGCGACCCCCCAGCAGCTCGAGTCCGGCTGGGGGCCCATGCTCGGCAGTGTGCTTTGTGGCGTCAGCATCTTCATCGAAGACTCGAAGCGCCACGCTGAGCTGGCCCTGTTCGTCGCCTCCAAGGCCCTCGACATCCTGCTCCCCGCGCGTTTCGGCGAGCGCTTCATGCACCTCGACACCTGGCTCTTCACCGCCAGCTTGGCCGTGCTTGTCTCCAAGAGCGGCGGCCCTGGCGCCCGTGGCCACAAACAGAAAGTCGAGGGTGTCTTTGGAAAACTCCTCGGCATTATGTTTTAACCTTATGTTTGCAATTAGACTAGGGAGGGCAGTAGGATGCCAATGAAACCTTTCATGGTCCTAAAACGGTGAAATACAACGAAGAAATACAGTATAATATAATGACAATGAGAAACCTGTGTATTGTCCAGTTCAAGTGGGCCTACTATAATTACGAGAACCCAATGTAAAATGGAGCGTGAGTAGTTTTCCCTCCTAAGGGAGGTAGATCTCTGGCTGCACTTATCGCTGGTGACACCGCAGTGTCAACCCTACAAATTGTGAAAAACGGTTTGTCTCCATTTACAAGACACAATTCTATGTGGCTTTATCTGTTGAAGATAGCTGATAATACATCTGTTTATTGTCCCGTTTAACCTCTGGTGGTTAAAAAGCTATATAAACTTCAATTAAAAATGCAACACGAATTGTGTCGCTCAGACGTAATCTAGGTTAAAAGTACCAAAGTTCAAGAGGTTTTCGATGAAGCTGATATTGCTCGAGAATGTTTCCAAGCACCAGCACCAAACCGAAATCACATTTTTTTTGGAAGAAATACGAATGATTATGGCTTGTAAAGAACATTCTTAAGAGATACAAAGCACCTACGGTAAGTAATAATAAAGCACCATATCTTTCATACCTAGGCGCTCTAGTCAATAGACTTCCTGGCGACTTCTGCTATTCTGTTTTTCCTAATTGTTTGCAATTTGTTGATCGATAAATAGGTAGATACTTAACTGCTCAATCGTACCTAGAGCTGAAGATATAAATTGCTTTTACAATACAATCATAAGAAAACAGAAATGAACTAAAATTTAGATTCTGCACCTTCAAAGCTGTGAGCATTCCCTCCATTCAGCTGGCTTATACCAAAATTACGGCTACACGCTAGATATGTTTGGGTTCACTGAGAGACAATTTTTGAGTTGAAATAAGTGAAAATCTTGATAAAAAAAAAAGTAGAAATGCAAATAGCATAATTTATAAATGCATTTATTTTACCTTTATAACGAACCATGTTTTTTGAACGTCAAAATAATTGGTCTCTTGGCCCAGTTGGTTAAGGCATCGTGCTAATACAACTCCTTGTAACAGTTAACGCGAGGATCGGCGGTTCGATCCCGCCAGAGACCATCTTTTTGCTTCATGATTCTATCCTTGTTGAGTATGGTATGTGGGGTTTAGCCTGTCTGTTTCATTGATATCATTAAATTTATGCATTGATCTGTTTGGTTACAGAACCACTGGTACATATACATTTTGGCTTATGTTGTGTTTTGGTCTGCATGAGAACTGGGAACGACAATTCCATAGGCAGAATTTCCAGTTCATGGAGATATTTAACACTGAATATCACTTGAATTTTAAAAAACAAAAGGCGCGCTAATCTTGAATTCAAAGCCAAGAGTGATATACAACTGTAATGTTTTGAAAAAAGGCTTGAAAAAACAGTATTACTGAAGTGATGATCATGCTGGAAGATATAGGCTTTGCCGCATATGAAAGTCTATGAATACAAGATGCAAGAATGAGTTTTGTTATTTGAAACATCGCTGTTACCATTCATGATTGATTGCCCAGTCATTGTAAACTAGAAGGGCTTCACAATTTACACCAAATGAATACGTTGATGAAAACCGTCGTTTTTTTCGCAAAGGTCTTGTCGACGAGGTTCCAAAAAAACAGTGAAAAATATCTGGAATTCTCAACTGTTCAATTAAATCCCACAGCTTTTGAACTTAATTGTCATAGACCTCGGTGTCTGGCAAACTGTAACATTATCCGTTCCATAATCTTGTTAATGTACTTGACTAATGCACACTTCACTTTCTGTCCAAATGAGTTGATTGAGTTCTATGCAAATTTTTGTCTTGTGGCTGTTCACTAGTACTAAGTCTTGGAATGTAGCTGAACAAGGATTTAAGGACGTCGGCGAACTAAATCTGCTCTCGCCAAACCACCTTGAACTGGTGATTATACAGCCTAACGGCACCGTGGTTAATTGGGTTACATTTTTTGGGGATTTTAGCTTTTTCAATGCAGAGAGACCTTTCACAAGCATGAGCCCCAACACAACTCTGCTTTCATTCCCCTTTTCTTGTCCGCTTATAGTTTTTATAAAGCTAGTAAATGCAAATAAGAAATGTTTAATCAGGTTACATTATTATGAAAGCACGCTAAAGAAATGTGGTTGGAGGGAATGATGAGCGATGGAGAGGCAATAAATACAAGATGCAGGAATGACTTTAAGAAATTCAATGTTACTGCGTACTGCGTGATCTGCAGACAGAGGGATAGTACTTGTGAAACCCGTCGATTTCTTGAAAATCGTCCCAGGAAGCTTCTTCCAAATAGCTGTGAAACAAATGTGTAAGTCCCATGTGCTTAATGAAATCCCACGGTGTTTGGACGTCATCGTTGTAGAACTTGGGGTCAGAAAGATCGTACCCGACAACCATCTTGGTGATGACCTCGTTGACGTACCCGGCAAGGGAAATGCACTCGTCGCTACTTTCCGGAATCCAGTTACATGTAATTTCAGAGACCTTAATGACACTGTTGGTCTTGCGGTTAATGATCAATGGCTCGTGGGGTGTCTTGAGCAGACACGACAAACTGCAGAATTTGCCAGTCCACCAGGCGCCTGACAAACCGAGTTGTTCAGTGCGGTCGTCGACTTCGTGAATATGAAAGTGGCACCCACGGGGAGGCTCGACATCGATGTAGTTGTTCCATTCTCTGCTAACAAGTGACATCGTGAATACTGAACTGGGGATTTTTTGAGAAAAGTCTGAGTGAAGCAAGATGTAAAGCTGAAAGTGAAGCTGAAAGTGGAGCTGGGAGTAGAGGCTGGAGTAGAGCTTGAAGGAGAGTTTGAAGTAAGGCTTGAAGAAAGCTGAGAGTAAAGCTGAAAGTAAGGCTTGAAGAAAAGCTGAGAGTAAAGCTGAAAATAGAGATGAAAGTACTGTGAAGCAATGAGATTGATTGATTCAATTGACAGTGTTAAATTGGGATTGAAATCTCCAGAGAGAAAATCTCAGCCCTTTTATATTTTCAATGAACTACAGGATGATGTTTTATTCTTTCCATGTTTTAAATCCTTTTGTTGACAGTGACTCTCTTCTTTTGAAAATCCAACCTTGGAATGGTGTCAATTCAAATAGTACACTTTTTTGATAAACTCAATTGACTGCCCAAAAAACGTAAGTCAGGTCTCAATTGACCTGAATTGAATACAAAAAAATGAAATAGGCATTTATAAAACGTAGATTCAATTTACTTTGGGCAGCTCGTCTAGTACTTGTGATCCAAGTCTAATTTAGGGCAGTGTTCAATTGAGTTATTTTCAGCTGTTTGGCGTCAATTTTCCCAATGCGACTATAGAGTATGAACGGTAGAGCGGTTCTGTGTCTAAACCAAATTAATTACATCGTGCTAAGCTTTTTTTAATTCTGTGTTTTTTCTCCAGTTATAGCCCATGAACTTGTAAAAAAGGAAACGCAAAAGTCAGAAAGCTTTTAGCTAGGCGCTCGACGCAACTCACTTAGTTCTAAGTTGAGAAGAAGGTTTGAGCACAGTTAGTCGCTCCTGACGAAATCTCCGTACAACCCAAGTTTCATTTTATAAATGACACACCATGCAAGAATGATTTTAAGCATTACTTGCGTTACTGTGTACTATATCTTTTGCTTTTGCTGACGAGTGACATTGTGAGTGTATAGGCACTTATACTGCCGTCCCACTTTTCAAGATTGAACCAACGGTACCAAGGCTGTAGGCTCCTAACTTTACTTGATCGGTGTTGGCTTGTTTTTAAGCTTGAAAAAATGTCAAGAAGACTGGTGGATTGATTGAATTGAAGATGTTGCAAAGCTTTTAGAATTTTACATTCCTCAGTGCTGGGAGAAAATGCCTTCTCTTTCCGTTCATCCTAAATGCATTTGTCAAGGCTAGTCTTTGAAGACGGCATGCCTAGACGTGTTACGTGTTTTCTAAAGGACAACCAACTCAATGCAAAATTCCATGGCAAAAGTCAATATCTTTGCCTCTAATTCGGCACAATCTTGATTTTTTGGTACACTCAATTCAGATTAGGCAAATTTGTGATTCTGTCCCAATTCGGCATTATTCCTGAATTTAAAGTTCGGTACCTGCTTCAGATTTTCCAAACCTTTTTTTCAACTTGCCCAATGTTGAGCCCATAAGCAGACTTTCTAGTTACACAGCCTCTAGCACAATGTTTCTATGTTGGAAACATTAGGAAGCTCCTGTAAAGTCAATTCGGTAGTTCGCAATGGCATTTTAGGCACACATTGGCTCGTCCTTCCAACTCAATGCTTACTCAATTCGAATAACGCTCTCCTTTCCACTGACCAGGTTTCTTAATTCACTGGGGGTTTTTTTTTCGTTTTTTCCTTGTCAAATCATCAACATGTTCTTTTCTAAACTATATACAAACCTACTTAATTTTGAATTTATTTTCTTTTTTTCACAATGTCCATCAAGTCCGGCCAGACTCCACCGACGTCTATTGCTTCTTGGCAGCCTTCTTCTTCGACTTGTTGTTCAAAGAGGGCCCGGTGCCGTTGATGTAGTCAACCAGCTCGTCAATGTTCTTGTCGTCCAGCGCGGCCTTGACCTTGGACTTGACCTGCGGGCTGTCGCCGGCGGTGGGCGCGACGTGGTGCGAGGGCGCGCCGCTGCGGGTGTGCAGCTTGGCCCGGCGGTTGGCGCTGGCGGCGGCGGCAGCAGCAGCGACAGCGGCTTCGGGGGACTCGCCCTCGGTGGCCACGGCGCTCTTGTTGGCGCGGGCAACGCTGACGGCGACCTGCACGAGCTGGTCAAGCCACAGCTTGGTCTCCTTGGTGTTGTTGTCCTCGGGGCCCAGGCTGTCGTTGAAAATGCGGTGGGATTCACGCATGCTGTCGACAGCGGCGCTGTAGTTCTGGAGGACGACTTGAGACTGGGAGATCTGGTAGTACAGCGAGGCCACGTTGGGGGAGGCGCCGCCGTAAACCTTGACGGTTAGCTTGAGAGACGCCTCGTACCACTGGATGGCCTGCGTGTGGAGCTTGGTGTTCTGCAGCATGGTGGCGACGTTGTTCATGGTGGTGATGGAGTCGGGGTGGTCGGGGCTACAAACAGAGGCCCAGTACTTGAAGGCGTGTTTGATGAGGGCAATGGCGCCAGCGGTGTTGTTGTTGCTGTGCTCAAAGAGAGCCAGGTTGAGGTACACAAACATGGTCTCAGCGCTGTCGACGCCGTGGCACCGCTCTTGGATGATGACTGCCTTGCGGCCGTAGTCGCAAGCCATCTGATGGTTCTTGAGTTCGTTGTAAACCAGAGCAAGCTGAGAGTATGTGCGAGCAGTCTCGGGGTGGATGAGGCCATACACATGCTCGTGCAGAGTCAGGGACTCGGTAAGAAGCTCAAGGCCAACCTCGGTCTCGCCTCTGAGAATGCTCAGACGGCCAGCCTCAAGGGCTTCCTCTGCAGTCTGACTGCGGAACGAGGAAAACTTGATGATTGGAACAATGTTTAGCAAATCCTCAGCGGTGAAGAAGACGGGTGCAGCGGCAGGGACAGGCGAGGCAGACTTTTTGTTCTTTTTGCTCTTCTTGGACACAGCCGCGGCAGCTGACTTGACAGGCTCGGTGATGGAAAAGTCGTAGTTGCGGCCCTTCCACTGCAAACCATTCTTGATTGAGATCTCTCTGAATAGAGGCAAGGGGCTCAGAGTCTCGATCCAGTCCTCAGCAAGAGTGTATCTGAAACGGCTCTTGGCCTCGGCGGCAATCTCAGCGCGGACAGACTCAACGGTGACGCTAGAAAGGGCGGCAACGTCGGCGGTGGGGTATAGAGAGGCAATAGTGGAGTCGATGCTGAACTCTGGCTTGGAGTTGAGCTTGTAGCCGAGCAAGCAGTTAAAGTAGTGAGGAACAATCTCAGAAGAAAACTCCACGGGGTACTTGGCAAGGAGATCGCCGAGAATGTGCTTGACGGATCTAGCAACAATCTCCTGGATCACTAGCTTGTGGAAGACCTCGAGAGGCTCTCCCTCCTTGAGGGCAAGCTCGGCAATAAAGCCAAGGTATCTCATGTTGATACCGCGCTTGTGCAGAATGGAGGTAAGCTGGGTGCCGTCAAATGGGACACCACAAGTGCCGCTTTTGAGCTCTGTGATCAGACCAGGAATCCAAGTAGTCTTGATGTGGCTGGAAATCTCACGGATAGTCTCAGCGTCCTTAGCGTAGGCCTCGCGGACCTCACCAGCAGGAATAGTGGAAAGGTCAAAAGGCACGTCGGGGTTGACTCTGTATGCCTTCTGTGCGTTTTCGACAATCTCCTGGCTCTCTTCGGTAGTGAGTCTGATCTCTTCCTTTTCCTCGGCCTCGCCCTCCTTAGGCTCCTCGCCCTCTTTAGGCTCCTCTCCCTCCTTGGGTTCCTCGGCCTTCTTAGGCTCCTTGGGCTCCTTGGGGGCGTTTTCGGCTTCGGCCTTCTTGGCGTCGAGCTTGGTGGTCATGTCGTGGCGAGCCTTGATGCGCCACCACTCCTCGACTGCCTCGAGACGGAGAGTGCCTACTGTGTGGGGGTATTCGCCTTCCTTGACATCGTCGTAGAATCCCAGATCAAGAGGGGCCAGCTTGTGCAGGTCAAGAATGTACTTGCGCTTGTCAGTGCCAACAAGACCGTTAATGCTAGATGCAGAAACAAGCTCAGTGGCATTGCCGCTCTTGTCGAAAACGGTGTGGGGCTTGACGTGGACGGCGTCGGAGACGGCCTGCATGAGAGGAACAAAAGACTCGTCAGCGGCAATGGACTCCTTGTTGTCGATAGAACCGTAGATGATGTGGCTCTCGTTCTCGGGGCTCTCGCGGAAGATGCCGGGGACGGGGGTCTGGGCAAGAACGCGGCGGCCGCCAAAGTCGATAACAGCCGTGGCGAGAGGGCAGAGGCCGTCAATGTCCAGCTTGTTGAGAAGAATGGCTCCAGAGGGCTCCTTGCCAACCGTGTATCTGGCAGCAGCATCGCCGCCCTGGTCAGCGTAGACGCCGGTGCCGTCAATGCCATACGAGTAGAAAATGCCGTTATGCAGGAAAATGTGGGAGGCCTCGGGCTCGTCTGAGTTGAGGGCGGTGACGTTGCCCTTGACAATGGAGATGGCGCCCTTGGCGGCAGCTTCGGCAAACTCGAAAGAGAGTTTGTTCAATAGACGTTCGCGAACAATGCGCTCCTGGATGCTGCTCTTGGCCAACTCTCTGCTGGATTGCAGCTCCTCAACCCAGTCCTTGTTGCCGGAGCTAAGAGAGTCGTTAAGGTAGATGGAATCTTGAGTCTTGGACAGATCAGGCTGGACAGACGTGGGCAGATTGGCAATCCACGGGGAAGCAAAGAAGGTATTGCTGGGCTTGAGGTAGGCATGGGGGTCAATTTCGCTGAAAATGGTGGCGTTCTTGAGAAGAATCTCTTCAACGGCCGGAGAGAGCTGCTTGATCAAGGTGAGCAAAGAGTGGCTCTGCAGGGCTTTGCCGCTCAGAATACGAGGAGAGGCATCAAACTTCTCACCGGCAGTGTTGTTGACGTAGAAGCCGGTGCTGTTGGCAGTGATGTGGTAGGTGTGGCCCTCGAGGGTGGTAACCTGGATGTAGAAAAGGTGGCCCTTGAGCTGCAGGTGGGCAGGAGGAGGGTTCCAGTGAGACAGATTCAGGGCTCTGACTGCGTGCTGCTGCTCGGGAGCAGCAGGGGCAATGAGCTCCGTAGCAGGCAGAGGGGTCTTGAGCTGCTCGGGGACAAACGGGTTTGCGTCGAGGAAAGCGGCCTGCTCTTCTTCGGGAATGTGCAAATCCTTGATGGAGTAGAAGTTTGATGAGCCTGCGCCAATTACGGGGTATGAGCGGGTACCGTCGACAGCAGAGTCGTTGGAGAAGCCCAGGAGCTCTCTGACTCTGACCAGGTGCTTCTTGGCCTCGACGTCGTTGTAGGCAGCGTAGAGGAGGTCAATGTTGGGGTTCTCCTCAATACCGTTGATGTCGCCAATGGCGGTGAAGAGGTCTAGGACGGCGCCATCCTTGAGCAGGTTGAAGCAGGATTCCTGCGATAGCGATGGGGTATCGGCAATGTATTGCTTGACGTCGAAGACGGTG
This sequence comes from Geotrichum fermentans, assembly GCA_030564905.1. NCBI lineage: Eukaryota > Fungi > Ascomycota > Dipodascomycetes > Dipodascales > Dipodascaceae > Geotrichum > Geotrichum fermentans. The sequence goes on from JAJMAG010000291.1 coordinate 16,075, forward strand.
TCGGATTTCACAACCTAATTGGTTAGCGATGGCATGAATGCTGGGGTTTTTCACCTACCTTAATCTTGGTCTCGTCGTGGGTCGTGAGATTCTTGACGACGATCTGAATCAACGCGCTAGGTTCTAGAAGAGTCAGCGCGGCAGTGTGGAGAGGCCAGTGAGCGTACCTTCCTGGACCTGGGTCTCAGGCTGTTCAGGGTTTGTCGCCATGATGTTTGCAAATACGATGGAACAGGTGAGCAGAGTATCGTACTTGAGATGGAGTTGGGGAAAAAAAGGTGAAAAGAACTGGTCGATTCTATTGGTGGTAAAACTACGCCTTGGAAAAAAAGTTACGAAATTTGTATGTGAGTAATTCGACGGCCGCACATCCAGGTCCGTGGAGGGCCCGGCCACTGCGGGGAGCTCTGCGGGCGGTGATCCAGAGCCTGGAGAGGTCCGGAGACCGGCCGGTTTCCGGTCTTGAGATCGCTGTAATTTTACGAGCTTTTGTCTACGGGCTAAACATGAACTAAACATGAGGTGAAACTTGAACTAAACAAGTGAACATGAACTGACCAATATATTAATATACATGAATACTTTAGTGACCAGCAGCACGTCTGGACTCGGCAATGACTCTAGTCATGGACTCAACCTTAGCCTTAGCACGGCCAAAAGTTCCAAGCTACACAACTGTTAGTGATAAAACTCGACGCAGCGAAACCGTACGTACCTTCTTCTTGGCGAGCTTGCGGGCACGCTTCTCCTGGGAGTTGCGGATCAGCTCAATGACTCTGCGCTCGTAGGGAGCATGGCCGGCGACCTCCTGGATGATGTCGCGGACAAAGGTGGTTCTGGCAGAGGCAGTTCCCTTCTTGGTGGAGATACGGGCGGCCTTCTGTCTGGGGGTGACCTTGTGGCCCTTGTTGATGCCGATGGCGATTCCGGATTTCTGAGCGGCCATTTTAACGTAGTGCGATGGGTGTTGTCGTCGGTGTTCGTCACGGAGTCGAGGGGGAAGAAGACGCTTGGCTGGAGGAGGTCGAAAAATTTTAGACGGTTCTGGGGCTACGCTGGGGAAAAGAGATATGTAGTGAAGATCTGGGCACAGAGGGGTTGCTGTTTTGGGAACTGTGACTGTTTGTCACGTGACAGTGTGGGAGGCAGGTGGAAAATGAAATATATGGAGATAAAGATATATACACAGAGATGGAGAGGGAGAGGGCTAGACGGAGATCTTGGACAGGTCGTACTGGCGCTGCTCGAGCAGAGCGACGAGGTCGCCCGCGGACTTGCTGCCGTGCTCGTGCACAAACGCGCGGTACGACAGGCGGTCGTCGTCCTTCTGGAGCACGCCAAACAGCTCGGCCAGCAGCCTGCGCTTGCCGCAGTTGATGCGCACCTCCGCGCCGGAGACGGTGGTGTACTTGGCAAACACGGGCACGGACTCGCCGTTGGCCTCGACGTGCTCAATGACCTTGGGGCGCGTCTTGTCCTGGGCGTCCAGCTTCGTCAGCACGCGGTAGCGCAGCTTCCAGCCCGTGGGGCCGAGCTCCTTGATGCGCGCAGCCTTGTCCTTCGTGAGGTACCGGTCGATGCCGCCCTCCTTCGTGATGGTGCGCAGCACGCGCGATGTGGTTTTGATGTTGATGTCGCGCTTCAGGGCCTCGCTCCACAGCTTGTGGCGGCTGATGTTGGGCAGCCACGACCGTCTGCTCTTGTTGCGGAACTCCGAGATCTGGTTGCCGTGCTGGATGATTTGGCCGCCGTACAGGCCCTTGTTGGACTGCTTAAACAGAACGGCGTCGCCGTAGGGGTAGGGAGGGAACTCGGGCTTGACCTTGGGCAGGAATCGGCGGGGCATGCCGACCTCCAGCGGCCGCTCGACCTTCTGCTTGCGCACGGTGACATGGGCGTACTCCCTGGCGCAGGCGGGGGCGCTCGAGAAGGCGCGGCGCGCGATCCCTGCTGCTGCGCTCGAGACAATGGCGGAGAGCTGCGTGCGCGACGAGAACATGATGGCGATGGTGGTGGTGGACTAGTCTCAGTGGAGAAAACTCGCGATAATTGGTGGAAGAGTTTTTTTTCACACCCCCAAAGGTGGCCCCTGCCCTGGCCCTAACCCATGCGGCTGAAGCGAGGGAAGGGAAAAAAAATTCAGAAGTTTCGCTGGCGACGCTGAACAAACGAACAAACGAAGAACTTCTCCCCTGAACAGCCACGCCATGTCCATCAGACTACGCGTTGTACTGGTGTATCCGGAGGCGGCCGAGCTGCCAGGCCCGCCTGCGCTCGAGGACGCGAACGGCAGCTTCAACAGACCGCTCGAGACGTCGCTCTCCATGTCCATGTCCATTCCGCGGCTCTCGCCAGCCCCGGTGTCCAACATCAACGTGGACCAGGGATACCGCGAGTACAAGCGGTTCTTGCATCTGACGCAGAAGGGAAACACGCTGCAGGTGGCCTGCAACGAGATTGTCGAGCGATACGCCAAGCTGTATCCAGAAGAGAGCAGCATTGAAATCGAGAAACTCCAGGACGAGTTCAATTGCGACCTGGATCCGGACTACATTGTGGGCGACATCTTCACGGACGGGAGCACGGTAATTGGCGTCATGGCCTTCAACACGAAGCAGGTGCTTCCTGCGAATTCGTCGTCCAGGGCGTCGTCAAAACGCCGCGCCAGCGAGGCGCTCCCCGAGCCCTCCCGGTTCCAAAAGACGCGCTCGCGCAATTCGCGCCGATCCAGCATTTGGATGACGAACCAGAGCGGCAGTGAGCTGCAGGTCCTGCCGCGCAATGGCTACGCCGACGCAAATGGCGACGCCACTGGTAACGACCTGCTTTACTCGCCGCGCCTGCCTCCTCCGGCACAAAACGGACACAATGAGTACGAGCCCACGCCTTCGTCGCCAGACCTCGGCAGCTCGTACAACCGCGAGGGCAGCGAGCTCCCTGAGAGTGTTGGTTCAGATAACTCAAACGGAACAATTCGGCCCAACAGCGAGCTCGACCTGCCGCCGCCTGGACACATGTATGCGACCGTTGACCCCGTCAAGTCGCCGTCCCCGGCGCCTGCAGACGACTCCATCATGGTGCTCGACAAGGACATCAAGCTGCCGCCGCGCTCTGGCGGCAACCCTGTGGCCGAGTCCACGCCCCGGGCGGTGTCGCTCAACCACTCGGCGCTGCCAGAACTGTCGCCGGAGGTCAAGCCCAGCCCCATCAGCCCGACACGCCGCTCGAGTGCAGAGGTGCACCTCGGGGGCCGAACGCGGTTGGTCGAGCCAAGGCTCAACTTTGACTCTCCCCAGCCGGCTCCGTCCAAGACAAAGGTGGGCTTGCCCGCTATATCTCCTAGCTCCGTGCGCCTTGTGAAGCCTGCCGCGGCTCCAGCCAAGAAAGCCCAGAAAAAGGAGGTCGCGACGGCCGCTGACGAAAACGAAGAACCCCAGTCCGCTTCGAGGGCCGCACCAAAGGCGGTGAAAGCCACTAAAGCCCCAGTCGCCAAGACCACGCCTGCTAAAACTACGCCCGCTAAAACTACGCCTGCCAAAGCCACTCCCAAGACCGCAGCTAAGGCCCCAGCCAAGGCCGCAGTTAAAGCCCCCGCCAAGGCACCAGCGAAGGCTTCAGCTGCTAATGTGACGCGCACACCTGTGCTGGCTACTCCAGAAGCCAGTGTCGTGGTTGAGAAAGCTCCCACGGTTTCTGCGAAAGCGGCCGCAAAGCCTGCGCCTGTGCAGGCGACAGAGGCAGACGAGGAATCCAGCAGCGAATCTGAGAGTGAGTCCGGCAGCGGATCGGGAAGCGGATCAGAGAGTGAAAGTGACGACGAAAGCAGTGACGGCGAAAGCAGCGACAGCGCCGACGAGACGGCAGTGCAAGAGCCTTCCCAACTCAAACGAACCATGCCCGCGACCCCGTCCAAACCGGCGACTGGCGCTGGCAACCCCAAAACGACACCGAGCAGGTTTGTAGAGGTGGATAATAACCCCAATGTGACTGAGATTAGCGCTCCAGGACCTCGGACAAGGGCTACGCAGGCTAAGGCGGCTGCAAAGACTACAAAGACGACCACGAAGGCAGCTCCAAAGAAGGCTGTGGCCGCCAAGCCTGCTGAGACTGCCAAACCTGAGGCTGTGAAGCCAGCAGCCAAACCAGAGGCTGCTAAACCAGCTGCCAAACCAGAGGCTGCTAAACCAACGGCTGCCAAACCGGAGACTCCCAAACCTGAGGCTGTCAAGCCCGCGGAGGCTCCCAAACCCACTGCATCAAAACCAGTTGCTAAGAAGCCTGTGGTTAAACCAACCCCTAAACCGGCCGCGGCCCCGCTGCCTGTTTCCTCCTCCGAGTCCAGCGACAGCGAGAGCGACAGTGAAAGCGACGGGGACAGCGACATGTCCGTGAGCCCCGAGCCCACGAAGAAGCTGCGTGCGGTGAACACGCCTGCGTCGTCCGCAGTGGCCCCTGCTGCCAAAGCGGCGACGGGCACGACCATTGCTGCACGCAAGCAGCTGCTCCAGCAGGCCGCTGCCACGGCGTCTACGCCAACGCAGCGCCGCCAAGGAGCACCCGCACTGGAGTTGCCTGCGTCGCAGCCGGCGTCCGTGACCAGCACACCCACCGTCCCGGCGAGCCAGCCCCGTCGGGTGGCCGGCCTGGGCTCGCTGAGTGCGCTTGTGTCGCGCAGCGTGCCGGATGTGCATGAGCTGACGGCCGGGTCGCGCGCGCGAACTGCGTCACAGAAAGCGGCGGCGGCCGATCCCGAGAGCGAGAGCAGCAGCAGCAGCAGCGAGAGCAGCGACAGTAGCAGCGAGGAGTCGAGCAGCGGCAGCGACAGCGATGCGCCGGCGCCGGGCAAGCCCAAGATCGGGGCAGCGGCGTCGAAGAAAAAGCGAAACAGCGGGTTCATGGGCCTGCTGAAGGAGGCCAACCGATAGGCGCTCGGATGTAATTATATAGCATGGCATTTAATATACAACTTGTACAGTACGTGTGGAGGGCATTCACCTGCCATAAGAGAAGGCAGTACACGCTAGTAGAATACGCGAGTAGAAAAAGACATACGCAGGGGCAGTAGGCGACATAAACATGGCGCACTACGTGATCACCAAATAGGAGCACAGGCCATTTCGTTACTAAGTCTCATCCTCCCTGAGTAGGCGGAGGTCCTGGGTGCGTTATCAATTGGAGATGCCCCTCGAGCACATCGGTAGCTGGCCCATACTTTGTAGTCTTTCGTAGCATGTAATCCCCGTGCTCCAGCTGTCTACGCTGATGCAGTGCACATCATCACTGCTCACAGCAGCTCCTCGGACGCGTGTCCGTGTCGGCGCTCGAGCCTCGACGCGGTGCGCTGCAGTTCACTCCACCGCTGGCCACGCACCGCCAGACTGAAATTTCGTTTGGCGGCCCACCGTTCTTCTATTTCATCTCCCTCTCTTTCTCTTTTTCACTACTTGCGAGCGCTCCAAAAGCACTCCATCACTCACTCCTCGACCATGTCCGCCGCCGCTGCCGACACGACGCTCAGACACCGCCAGGCCCCAGGATCCTCGGCCACGACCCCCGCCCCGACGATCCCTGCCGCGCGCCGGCGCAAGCCAGAGCCCTCGCCGCACTGGGTCGTGCAGGCCCAGATCCCGTTCACGCTGCTCCTCGTGTCGTCCGTCATGATGGCCCACGAGGTCGCCCGCACCGTGGCGCCGGGCCTCCATCGCTACATCGCGCCGCTGATCTCGATCCAGTACGTCGACCCGGCCACGGGCCTCGCGGGCATCGGCCTAAACGACGCCTGGTTCGTGGTGTCCGGCACCGTGGTGCTCACGCTGGTGCGCGCGCTGACGTCCGTGGGCCTCGAGAGCCTGGCCGCCCGCGTGGGCCTCACGCGCCGCCGCGCCGTCGCAAAGTTCATCGAGCAGGGCTGGTCGCTCATCTACTACCTGCTGACGTTCCTGGCCGGCCTGTACCTGTTCTACGACAGCGAGTACTGGCTGAGCGCCGAGAGCCTGTGGAGGGGCTGGCCGCACCACCAGCTGGACGTGCGCCTCAAGGCATACTACTTGATTCTGCTGGCCGGCTGGTTTCAGCAGCTGTTTGTGCTGCACATCGAGGCCCGCCGCAAGGACCACTACCAGATGCTCATCCACCACATTGTCACCATCCTGCTGATGCTGGGCAGCTACTACCAGCACTACACGCGCGTGGGCCATGTGTTTTTGCTGATCATGGACAGCGTCGACTCGCAGCTGTCGCTGGCCAAGGTGTTCAACTACCTCGGCTGGCACCTGGCCTGCGACGCCATGTTCCTGATCTTCATGGTCAACTGGATCATCTTCCGCCACGGCTTCTTCAACTACCTGCTACACAGCGCCTACACCGCGCCCGCCCTCATCGACCAGCGCTGCCACTACGACGCCGCCGGCGATCTCATCCGCTGCTACAGCCCGCTCGCCCACCGCTTCCTGGTCGTCATGCTGGCTGTCCTCCAGGTCATCACGATTATCTGGTTTGCCCTGATCGTCAAGATCGCCTGGCGGGTCGTCCGAGGCACTTCTGCAAACGACGACCGCAGCGACATCTCCTCCGAGGAGGACGTAGCGCAAGAGACGCAAAAGCAGAAATAGAGGTACATGCCCATAGAATTGTTTGCAATAGAAAAAATATAGATCTTACTTAGTTAGGTACACCGATATCCTCGTTCCAGTCCGCGGGGCGCTCCTTGATGAACGTGCTCAGGACGTGCTCGCACTCCTTGTTGTCCAGGTTGACGAGCTCCACGCCCTGCGCCGCCAGCCACTTCTCGCCGCCCACAAACGTCTTGTTCTCGCCCATCACCACGCGGCTCACGCCGTACATGAGACACGCGCCCGTGCACATCAGGCACGGGCTCAGCGTCGTGTACATCGTCGCGCCCTTGTATGCGGACCCCGGCAGCCGGCCCGCGTTCTCCAGCGCCGCCATCTCCGCGTGCAGCGTGGCCGACGACTGCTGGATCCGCAGGTTATGCCCGGCCCCCAGGACTGTATTTTCCGCCGACACAAGCACCGCACCGATCGGAATGCCGCCCTCGGACAGGCCTATTGCGTTGTTAGCAAGACATCAATATGGCACCGCGCCCGACGTTACCTTTCTTGGCCTCGGCAAGTGCAATGGCCATGAACTTGTCGTCAATCTGACGCTGCGACAGCGTGCTCAGGTCTGAAGTAGTTGTAGACATGGTGTAGATTGGATGTTGAGTACGCCTGAGAGAGATCAAAGGAGATCAAAAGATGGAGATTTACAAATTTCACTTTGGGAGATAAGAGAACCGGAGCAAATTTTTCAACCGCGGCACGGCGCAGAGACCCGTAACGCCGTTACAAGGCGAGGACGTGCTGGAGGAGCAGCATTGCATTGATGGATTGAAAGCATTAATTACATGCTCGATTGACTCTAGTCTTTCGTATAAGGCCAACAAGCGAAAAGGCTAGCGAGCTAAAAGATGAGCATTAATCTCGGCAAAAAATATGGACGACGCCGGAATTGAACCGGAGACCTCTCACATGCTAAGCGAGTGTGATAACCAACTACACCAGACGCCCACTTTCTTAGAAGTAAAAATATGTGGTTTATGTTGGGGAAATGAAACAAACAAAAAACAATAATTGGAGTTTCGATTTTTCAACCACCAAGTAGCCTTCTACAAATAATTCTTGCCTTCTACAATTGTAAAATTAAAATGCTTTTGTCACTTTATGCAACAATTTGAGCAATCTTGTCCATCAAAAATTCGACCCTTTTCTACAATGATGTAGGCAAGTCCATAACCTCAAATGATGGCCAAGATTATAGAGTTAAACACTTGAAAGTTTCTACATATCTATTGCGTAGCCGGGGATTTTTCTGTCGATGTCTGGAAGCATTCACATGCTCAGGGACTGACGATCGCAATACTTGACAGCTTGTCAGTTTTTTGGGCTAGACAAAGTAAAAGGGTGAGTGTTTTGAAATAGCACTATAGGTTACGTTGCATTCGATTAATAGTATCTTAGGTTAAATCAAAAGGTCAGGCAAGCAGGATCACCTTAGGTCAGTGAACTCATGTTGTGAGTAGATATGGGATGACCTCAGTAGCTGTTCTTGAAGATCTGGGAATGAAATAGCTCAAGTAAAGCCAAAGAGCCCAAGAAAAATTGAAGAAAAAAGTAGAGAGTTGAAAAAGAATTTCTCTAGTCCTTATGCCACCACGGACTGGTACTGCCAGATAGCGACGTGGATTATCAAGACAAAATAAACTAAGCACAATATATTGTTTTACGTTTTGATGTTGCAAGTTCTGGTTCAATCCATTAAGGGTATACAAAATCGGATATCTAGTATATGAACTATTATACGGGGAATGTGTTGGGATTATAGCAAGGCACGCAGGTTGTACCGATCTAATTAAATCCCAGAGATAGTGTCGAAGAGTCAGGCAAGTAGGTGAACACCTCAATGAACCGCAGATGGTGTGAGTTAGATCTAAAGGACGGAATCAGTAACTAGTCTTGGAAGACGATCTAGTGATGAAGTAGTTCAAGTAGAGCACGAAAGACCAGGTCAAGAAATTAGGGAGAAAAAGAGTGAAGGAAGGAAAGAATGGATGATTGCTATCATAGATTTTTGTAGTCGTTGTGCAACTATGCCTTGGTTTCGTGTTGGGAGATGCCGTAAGGCATTATCAAGGCAAAATGAAGAAACACACACAAACTCAAATAAAGAATACATCTTTATTTTCCTAACAGAATGTTTTTTTTCATGATTTTTCACACTATCTTACTTTCCTAATTAGGTTAACGGTATCTGATTTTACTATTCACTAGATAAAATTCAAAACCAACGCCAGAAAGAACTACCTGCTCAATAGTTTCCACATACTAATTCTTCCATAAAATCTTACCTGCCTCTTCAAAGCCGGTAAAGTTGAAGAGACCCTTGGACAGAAACTCGTTATCTTTCCCGTCGGCATAAAAGCGACCAGCGTAGTATGCACCTCTAAGACCAAGCACGTACTCTGGAATCGACTTGGGACCGTCGTTAGAAACTTTTAGAGCAGGCGTGATGATTTCCTCCAGTGGCTTTTTGACTAGTTTGAGCTCCTTTCCTGAAATTCTCTTGATGGTCTCAGGTATATCTCTGAGAGTGATTGTGTCCCCAGCGATAATAAAATCGTCGGGAATGGTCGAGGGATCCTTGGTTCCGAGAGAAGCTACGGCTTTTCCAACATCTGCAAGTATGGTAACAGAGGCCTTGGTATCCAGATCGCCATAGTAAAGAAATTCACCGCTTGAGGGGGCGTTAACACCAAAAATCTTAGTGTTGTAAACCAATTCAGCAAAAGCACCAGTAGAGACAGCGACGGTCTTCAGACCCAATCCGCGCGCGTAGTTGGTGTTGCTTGATTTTACCGCATGCAAATTCTTGAATTCGCCGGAGCCGTTAATAAAAAGCGAAAACTGACTTGGTAGATAGAGTTTAACATTGGCCGCAGCTGCAGCTTCAGCTACCTTGCTGTGAGAGGAGAGAGCATCCATAAGGTTCACAACAACGTCAGCACCATAAAACGCAGTATTCAGGTCCTTTCCAGAGACAACATCAGCAGAGTAGAACTTCACGTCAGCATTGGCCTCAGGGACCTTAGCGACAACTTTGGAAGAATCTCTAGTCACTACTCGGATTGGCAGAGTGTACAAATTTTTGAAGGGAGCTGAGAGGAGAGCTTTGATAACATGAGGTCCGACGTAACCGTTGGCACCGACAACAACAATGGTAGGTCTGGGCATTGTGGAAATTGACTTTTCGTCTGGAATTTGT
>JAJMAG010000292.1:0-25878 GCA_030564905.1 Geotrichum fermentans
AGAGCTGGAAGCGCCAGGAGTAGAGGCAGATCCAGAAGCACCAGGCGTGGAGGCAGAGCCAGAGCCCGAAGCACTAGGAGTCGAGGCAGATCCAGAGGCACCGGGGGTAGAAGCAGAGCCAGAGGCGCTAGGAGTTGAGGTAGAGCCAGAAGCACTAGGGTTAGAAGCAGAACCTGAGGCGCCGGGAGTCGAAGCCGAGCCAGAAGCACCGTGGGTCGAAGCAGAGCCAGAGCTGGAAGCGCCAGGAGTAGAGGCAGAGCCAGAAGCACCAGGGGTGGAGGCAGAGCCAGAGCCCGAAGCACTAGGAGTCGAGGCAGATCCAGAGGCACTAGGAGTAGAGGCAGAGCCAGAAGCACTAGGAGTGGAAGCAGAGCCAGAAGCACCGGGGGTGGAAGCAGAGCTAGAAGCACCAGGGATGGAGGCAGATCCAGAGCTAGAAGCAGTCGTGGTGGAACCATGGTCAGAGCTGGACGCAGCGGGCGTGGAACCAGAGCTAGACCCACCAGAAGCGGAACCAGAGCTAGATGCACTAGAAGTGTAACCATGGCCAGAGCTGGAAGTAGCGGGTGTTGAAGCAGAGCTCGATGCTGCAGCAGCAGGAGTAGAAGCAGTGCTCAAAGTGGTCTGTACAGACGAACTAGTTTGGGTTGTGGAACAGCTTACAGTCGTAATCGTCCAGCCATGATGCGTCTTCCAGAACCAGGATGTTCCTGGTGTGCAGCCACTTGTAGTGGCAGGAGTGGGCGTGCATGATAATGTAGAAGTCTTGTAGCAGTTAGATTTGGTGTGCCAATAAGAATAAGCCGTCTCTGTGCAGGTATCGGCAGCCGTGCTAGTTGAAATTACTGTTGTTGTAGCAGGTTTTGTAGATGTTGTAGCAGCTTGCGTTGTAGGGCTGCACGTGACAACAGTGCTCGTCCAGCACCCTTGACCAAAGTGCCAGTAGTACGATGTTCCAGGGCTGCAAGTCGCGCCAGGGGTGGAAGTTGTACCGCATGACAGTGTGGAAGTCTTGGAGCACTTAGAAGCAGCATGCCAATATGCGAAACTTGAAGGTGTGCACTGAGTAACAGCAGCTGTCGTTGTAGTGGCAGCTTTAGTTGAAGTAGTAGCGGCTTGTGTGGTCGGACTGCAAGTAACCGAGGTGCTCTTCCAGCAGCCCAGACCAAAGTGCCAGTAGTAAGACAATCCAGGGCTGCAAGTCGCGCCGGGAGTAGAAGTTGTGCCGCACTGCAGCGTGGAAGTCTTCGAGCACTTGGAAGCAGCATGCCAATAAGCATAACTCGAAGGTGTGCACTGGGTAACAGCTGCCGTTGTTGTAGTGGCAGCTTTAGTCGAAGTTGTGGCCGCTTGTGTGGTAGGCGTGCATGTAACTGTAGTGCTCTTCCAGCAGCCTAGACCTAAGTGCCAGTAGTACGATGTTCCAGGGCTGCAAGTCGCGCCAGGGGTGGAAGTTGTACCGCATGACAGTGTGGAAGTCTTGGAGCACTTAGAAGCAGCATGCCAATATGCGAAACTTGAAGGTGTGCACTGAGTAACAGCAGCTGTAGTTGTAGTGGCAGCTTTAGTCGAAGTAGTAGCGGCTTGTGTGGTCGGACTGCAAGTAACCGAGGTGCTCTTCCAGCAGCCCAGACCAAAGTGCCAGTAGTAAGACAATCCAGGGCTGCAAGTCGCGCCGGGAGTAGAAGTTGTGCCACACTCTAACGTGGAAGTCTTGGAGCACTTAGAAGCGGCATGCCAATACGCATAACTTGAAGGTGTGCACTGAGTAATAGCCGGCGTTGTGGAAGTGGAAGCTGTGCTCGAAGTTGTAGCGGCTTGAGTTGAGGGGCTGCAAGTAACTGAGGTGCTCTTCCAGCATCCTAGGCCAAAGTGCCAGTAGTAAGACAGTCCAGGGCTGCAAGTCGCGCCGGGGGTGGAGGTCGTACCGCACTGTAGCGTGGAAGTCTTGGAGCATTTTGAAGCAGCATGCCAATAAGCATAACTTGAAGGTGTGCACTGAGTAACAGCAGCTGTCGTTGTAGTGGCAGCTTTAGTCGAAGTTGTCGTAGCTGGTGTGGTAGAACTACAAGTGACTGTAGTGCTTTTCCAGCATCCTTGACCCAAGTGCCAGTAGTAAGATAGACCAGCACTGCAAGTCGCGCCGGGGGTTGAAGTTGTCCCACACTGTAGAGTGGAAGTTTTGGAGCACTTGGAAGCAGCATGCCAATAAGCATAACTTGAAGGTGTGCACTGAGTAACAGCAGCTGTCGTTGTAGTGGCAGCTTTAGTCGAAGTTGTCGTAGCTGGTGTGGTAGAACTGCAAGTGACTGTAGTGCTTTTCCAACACCCCTCTTGAACATGCCAGTAGTAGGATGTTCCAGGTGTGCAAGCCGCGTTTGTAGCCGGAGCAGTTGTAACACTGCAATCAAGCGTGGAAGTTTTGTAGCAATTGGAAGCAACATGCCAGTAAGAGTAGGTCGAAGGTGTGCATTTTGAAGGTGTAGTCGCAGCCGGAGTAGTCTCAACGGGCGAACTAGCAGTAGTCGTATATTTTTGGCATCTATTAAATTTATCGCAACTCGTGTAAGTAACCAAGTTGTCGGTTGTGGAAGAGTAGTAGACGGTATGTTCTTGTCCGTATTCGTTGGTTGTAAGTCGGCACTTTGATCCATTCTCATCGTAGTACCAATTAAAGCCATTGTATGAGCCGGCAAACCCGAAAAAGGTTGCAGTCACTCCTGGTATGGAGGACAGGGCCATGCCTGACAGCAACAGTTTCACAGAAACCATTTTGTCTAGTCAGAGGCGATTATAACGAAGAAATAAAAAAAGAATTAAATAAAGGAATTCAAACGAATGAACAAGAATTGAAAATTAGCCGAAGTAAAACTGGTTATAGGAGCCGAAGACCTTATTGAAGATGGTGAAAAAAATTAATATGACATACGAGGAGCTCAAGTATTTATATTCTATATCGAAGACTTCCTTTACACATACCTGATCTCTTCTCTTCGAATGTTCATACTGCCAATTTTTCTTTTTTCGCTAAAATTCTTGAAGACTCCAGCATTCAATTCTTCGTGAAGAAGTTCATTAATGGGGCCCATTAAGCATAGTTCAATACCGATCTTTTTTTATTTACCTAAATTTCTTTTTCACACCCCCGTCTTTCTTCAGAATTTCTTCTTTCCGTTAAAAATAAAGTTTCTGTGCATCTCTCACAAATCCAAATATATTTCCGAAAAGCAATTATTCTCCCAACTCAATTCATCAGCTTCGACCTCTATGTATACCCTCTTCACTTTTTTTTCTTTTTGCTTTTTCTTATACGAACACGCATTTGAATACCCTCCCTCGAGTCTTTTTTTCATATACTATGCACATTCAACCAAAATAGTTATGTCAAGTCTATGTATTTCTTTAACTGAAACCTACTGCCGTTCATAGTAGGGCTTTTTGCGCCTAATCATCTCCTGTGTGCAACATAATTGTTTTTTCAAATGCTCCAGAGTTCTCAGAAAATATTATATACGCCTCCCTATTCAAGTATTTTCAAACGAATATGCCTACTCCTTGGCTCTATTATGGGATTACCATATTGCCCCATTACGACACCCGCTACCCAGCACCTCCCAACCGGCCCTACCAAAGTAGAATATACCTATCCGCTATTCTTTGCTTCAAAGAACTTTCTCTAGTCTTTGCCATCCACTAACAGATTAACTCTTCCGTGTGGGTTATATACGCTTCTAGAAGTTTTCATATAATCTCTAACTCTGTAATTCTTAAATATCAATTAAGTTTACATTGGCAACAGCCTTTTGAGTCGCTTGCTTTTTATTGATCAAGAGGTTCGTTACTAGGGCCGATTGCACTCATTCAAACATTGTTCATTTAGTTCTAGCATGCCGATGAATGCCGGTATAATGGCATCGTGCTCACAAATCCGAACACACAATTGTCAGCTCTAACTTTGATGAGTTTTAGAGCTATTCTTACTTTTCACGCACACGTCTTGAGCTCTGTTAAAATGCATAAACCAACCATGCATAAGCTGTAAGTTCTATTTCAGTTGCGATATTGAGTCATGTAATCTATACATAGCCGGTTCTCGCAATTACAGATTTATAGCATTGTAGGATATCTCTATTTATCACCCTAACTCCTTTTCCATTAGCGTCTTGTATTTACTTGTATGCACACACGAAGGATTGTGTACGGGTGGCTCAAAATAAGTATTATGAACTTAAATGAATCAAGTTATACAAGATTATATCTGTATTCTACACTCTCCCAATATTGTTAACACTCTTTTATTTCCTGTTTAAACTTAGCTGTACTTCTTAGCCTCAAGTGCTCTTCTCGTGCCCCTATCATATGTTAGGTGAATGACATACTCATGTGTCTGCATTTTTTCTTCATCTCATCAATCACGTGATATAAATACGCAGCATCTTTCTTCAATAACGGAGACCTTCAATGTTTCACAAACAGCATTGGTGGCCTCTTAACACTACAACGTATGTACATGTACTTTTGATTTTAGGATCGGTAATCGCAGTCAACAAACAAAATGTACTTTTGTACTTATTCAAGGTGCTTTACACCTAAGAACTAAAGAAGAGAGCCTGTACTTCCGAGAGATGCATGCAACAAACATGAACTACATTACAGGAAAGCCAACAAATGCGACTGTGTGGAAGCTAGATCTTTTCAAAAGAGCTAGTCTCTGCTATATCAATGATAGCTACCTACCTGGTATCTAAAGGTCTTAGTCGTGATATACCAAACCATTTTCAACCCTTGGCCAACGAACCACAAATTCTAAATGTATTGAAAGGTTAAAAGGTTAGACTCTCTTACGTACTACATGTGCTAGAATGTCTTCTTGCGTCTTTAGTGCCCGTCGTACATCTTGCAAAATCTTTGCCCCCATGATTTCTATGTATACATGTGATCCGTAAATGTTCACGGCAACGCTCAATTCTTTTTTTATGGTAGATCTTTGTCCTTATATAAACTGCACTGAGCCACATGTGTTATATTATTTGGTGTATGTGTACACGTATTTTTTTCGACTCCACCCATGACAGCTGTAAGGCAGTTGAAAATTAAGCTAGGAATTAGATTTCAACCAAAGCCATTGCAGTAGCAATTTCCTTAGGCAAATTTTATTCAGACTACATACACACAAGTTCGACTCTAGTTGTCAGGTAACCTTATTGAAATGAGCCCATGTCAATTTTCTCCTATCTAGTTTTGAAAACTGTCGAGTAAAGGGTAGCACTCTGATTATTAAAAAAAATTCAAAGCTTAATTATGGGGTGAGATTTTTCAAAAGTTCTTCAGCAGAATTTCGCTAAGAGCATAGTAGGGGTTTAAAGTGTGTGGGTGTGGTATGGGGACAGTGACGTGAAATCGGCCGGTACGGCAACATTCTTTTTTAAAAAGTTGTTAAACCGCTTTTAGCTACATACGCGGAGATAAAAATTTAAGACCATTGCTAGATAGTACATACGTTGAGACTCCTTTCTGTATAAGTGCTGCCATGGAGAGTACGTACATGCAGGTATTTCTTTTTTTTTCTTTCTTTCCTAAACACCAATTGCTAATTTACATCAATAAATACATACTTCTCGAAGAAAAGAATGCGTCTCCGTGCTGATTACATATGTGCTCGTCTTTTGGGAAAAGCGACTCATTGATAAGCATCTATTACACAGCAATTGATACATAGTCGAGTTGAGATCTGGCATGCGCGCACATTGCCAGGACCTCTAGAAACTCTTTTGAGCAGATATTGGTAAAGTTCATGTTTCTATGTATATGTAACAAATTAAGAGCCTATCTGTTTTCTGGGGTCTTCTGATGCCAACAATTGAACGTGGTCTTGAACAAATAGTTTTCTTAATCTGAATCATCTTGCCGTTTTATCTCAACGGGCAAATACTATCAACAAATTCTATGTTTAACTGACGGCCTCGTTTAACTGTCTATCTTGCTCCTTCTCACGTTTTTGACAATTTTAAAACGCTATCACGTGACTATATAGTTTCATATTACCACTCACAACTTGATCGCAATGGCGGGACCAAATGTAAGCGATTTTTCCAGCCAGATTGTGCTCGAATAATTGAAAAGTCCATGAGTACTTCGCAAATGTGCAAGCCTTCATTGGTATTCACCTGCACATCCCAGTGAGGTTTATTTTTGGCGCGAGGGAGTAATGTATTGTTTCTTCTTGTACTAATTTCCCTTGCAAAATGTGTTCCGTGCTACTCCATTTACAACGTACGCATAATGTATTATTCCCACCTTAGCAAAAAAACATATATCAGTTGGCTTCTTACAACTACCTAAAAATAGAAGCTTATTTTCAAGTGGAGTGGATGTAAGTACTTCAAAGTTAACGGGCCGGGGTTGAGCTTCAATTAATTCAAAGGTTCATGAATTCGTCTATTTGAAGATAGTCAAAGTACATTGATATTTAAGTTGTATGGACATACATACATGTATACATGTATATCATGTATGCACACACATGTATGTATGTAACAAACCGAGATACCTCAGATGAATAGACATGTACTTTATCATCGCGTTCGAAATACCCTATGGATGTCACTAGTGACTTTGTGTTATGTGATTTTTGTGTCTTGAAAGGTCGCATACATTTTTACCTTTTTTTGTGGATGCTTACATAATTGTTTCAGATGGAAGAGTTCATTTGAAGGCGGTCTTCAAGTTGAATGGGCCAACAATTTGGATGCGAACAGAGCACTGTACATAGACTTTGGAGGTGTGGAAAAGGTTTAAGTTTTGTACTTGTACACGTGTACATGTGTACATTGTTATGCTCAAATGTTGTGCGGAGAGAACAATTATCGGGTGAGAAGTGTGACGTTGGATAAGACAATCGCAAATCACAAAATTTGAAGATTTGTTTATACCTTTTACCAATCCGAGGTTCAGTACATACCCATGTGAAGCAGCAATCAATATTCACTGCCCCACAAATTTCACTTGGCGTGGGGTATATGATCAGGAGTTACAATCGCGGCATGCCATGAAATGTATCCTTAGGTTAACACTTAAAGTGCATACGGCGTAAAACCAGCATCGAATACATTCATTGATGTGTGTATTTAAAGTGATATAAACAATCCCAGCGACCGTACCACTTTTGTATATGTAGGTCATAGAAAGTACTCCACAGTCACCAGGCATGCATCAGCTGTGCTGGAATGTTTGCAAACGTTTCTAAGAACTTCTTTTTGTAAGCAACCTGAGCACCGATAGTTGCTAAACCCAAGCATTCGACAATAATTTTAGGTATGTGCTTATCATTTGAAATCACTGGCATGTTGCACTCAATTGTGGAGCATTATTATACTTCCTTCGTTTTCCTTTGTTGTAGATGCTTTTAGCGACCGTACTTTAAATCTTCTTTCAGGCTTTTAGAAAATTCAAATGCCTTCATGTTCTAAGTTTTATTTCATAAATGTCAACTAATATAACAGTATAAGAGTGTTAATATTGATACAGCATTTCGTATATAAGTGAGGTTCAAATGTTCTATGGACGCGAATCTCTGCTTCCATGATCAGAAGCTTCTGAGTGTTCCATGGCAACGACTAAGCTTATTTCAGATAACATTTTTAATATGCACGGATAATCCCAGCTAGGACCCACTCAGATCCAAATCAATTTCCTAAATGGGTTTAGAAGATAGATCTTTCTTTTGCATGATAGTCCTAATGGGGACTGGTGCATGATGAGCTAGATACTATATGTAGCTACATACAACACACTAGTAGCTATGTAGTACTGGTATCAATCATGGAAGTCTACAGGCTAGCTATGTATGGAGCTATAGATATCTTTGACACGCACGGCGGCACGGAGACTAAGTCGACGTCGTATAGCAGTTTTAGTTTTTCCGTGTCGTCTATAAAGGCGTATACTTTAATTGAGATCAACGTACCAAAACATCAGCTGAATACGAATGCACCACTACTATATATGTGGGTAACTTAGTTTACGAAACCAAATTTCTCGCTTCCAGTAAACGATATGTGGATGGCCCTTCTGCTGTTAAGTCGATCGTGGTACCCAGAGGCGAGGGCTAGTGAGTGCAGTTCGTTTCAATCTGAAAGGCATTGCCCAAACTTTGACATTTTGTAGTAAGCCTGAATGATGATTTTCTATAGTGTCACCACTCTAAAATGACAAACTTTAGACACGAAGCAAAACGAGGGGCATGCATGGCGTGCTATGTTCAGCTCCTGAAAAGCTGATGCCAACATTGGAGACCTCACGATGGGACCCCTTAGTCCATGACTAGTGTACACTTTTTCAATGCCCCTTTGTGTTTCATTACTAGTAGTGTAAACTCCACTTATTCCGCCTTCAAAACTAGTGGAATAACGTCTTCTAATCAAACTCATTGTAAGGAAATGGCACCTCACAATCTACATCACCTTATAGCAGATACAGGAAAACTCTAATGTATGACTAAGCACTTCGTCTCTGTTCAAGGGTTTTTACGTGATTTATTACAAAACACATCTCGCGACAAAAACTTTCCACTTAGTACTATGGTGTGCAAAGGGAGGAGGGGCTTCGAGCGCAAGTATACATTGAAGGCATTGAATGTTAATATTAAGATGGCATTACTAGTACAGAATCAGATTTCAACATCTACATATTCAAAGGCAAGAGATGTGCTCAATTCCACTTTTAGACTCAATATAGCTGGTAAATTTTAAATTTGTGGTCCACTAAATTTTCCCCGGCCCCACTATTTTGTATCCATCTCCGAGCATGTATACATGTAGTTAGTTTCAAAGTTGCGTACATTAAAATTGCTTACATACTAGTAAAAAAGCACTTGGCGATTTGAATATGACATTTTTTAAAACACCAAGTACATGGCATGTACTGCCCTGCACATCGCGTCAGCCTTTGAAGAATTTGAGTGGTCTAAGTTCCAAGTTTTTTAAACTTTCAAAGTTTACCAAGTTATACAAGCCTGTCACTTACATACGTGGATCTACTAATTTATACGACCAAGAAGTGCCGTGAGTGTGGATGGGTGCTAGTTATTGAGCATTGAAGGCAGCATTTATACGCTAGACCAGTTGGACCTGGGGCTTTGGGGCCGGGAGAGATGCCACCCAGTTCCAAGTCGTTTTGCTATGAATCCAGACGATCATAGTCATCTACAAGTGGGGCATACTCAGAGCCGTTATGGTTTGGCTTTGTATGACCCTAGCATTGCCAACATTTGAACTCCGCTAGATATCCTTGCTCTACCTGCACTACAGATCGAAGACAAGCTGTAGATCGATCGTGGAGGAAGTACTATGGCGTACCTTTTTTCTCTGCATTTGAAACCAGAGGATCTAAGATCACTGCTTGGAACTGTGGTGGTGAACATGCGCAAAATAAAAAGGTATAACTGATAGTACAAAAAGACTTTGTCTCGCTATTAGTACGCAAGAAACAAGAGGAAATGCACGGAGTAGTGCAGAATCATCGGTCAAATCAACGATGCCTTGCAAGAAGACGTCAATGCCTGTCGGGATCATCACTGACACCAGGGATCCCGATCGCAAAGTACTTGCGATACACGATCGAGTCGGACCCAGAGAAAGTAGTCGACGGCCATGGGCATGACAAGCACGCTTGAGAGTGTGTATCCATAGACGAGATCCATGAAACTTGGGTTGCCAAGAAGCAGCCTCAAGAATGATAAGACAAGTGTGGAGTGGGTCGTGGACACAACGTAAACCTCGAAGTTGATACGAGCTTTGGTCGGCAGCAAGTAATTATAGCCGGAATGCAAGATTTGGTAACTACATTAATTGGCAAAAGAGTTCGCCGTATTTCGATATATGTATTCTCTTTTGCCTTTCAAGTGTTCAAGTTGCGGTGGAGCGCGAGCTATGTAGCTGGCTAGTTAGGTGCCAAACTGCCTATGTGGTTTTTATTCCTAAAGTGCTTTTTATTTTTCCAGGTGTGTGTGTCGCACATGGCACCCTGTCGGAGCACATTCCATAGCACATACTTATAGATCACAGATCCTCGCAGATGAACCATCGCGCCCAGTGCATATGACAATGTTAAACGGCGCCGGCCTGCCATAGATCGTGCTCCCATAGTATCATGAAAGCACTGGTGGGTGTTTTCGACTGAATACGCACCAAGCCCGAGAGGGCAATTTGGAGGGACGGGTGCCACTAAAAGAAATCATGGCCAACGGCTGCAGGTGGGGTCTCATACAGCAACGCCGAGAGCGTACCATTTCCCATTGCGTGCGTGCGCATTGACTGATGCATGATTGAAATGCGATGTAATTCTAAAACCAAAAGAAGAAAAAATCTAGCATACACACTGCAGGATCATCGAGAGCTCTGGACCCGCGGGCAGGCACAACCAGATTCAGACTTTATTAATTTGTAAGAGGAAATGATCTGCCTGTAAATACAAAACCTTGAAAGCTAAAATAGAAAAAAACGCTTGCCCAAAGCAGACAACATGATACAAACGCATCCATTCTGGACAGCTGAAAGTGGAACTTGACCAGGCACAGTCCACCCGCGGGCTCCCGGGCCCCTTGCGATCGATGGATCCATGACCAGGTGGCCCAAGTTAGCTCTACATGGGTGGAGAAATGTATACCAGGCGGGCACATCTGAGTGCGAAGCGAAAACAGGCTGAAAAAAGATAGAGCGCATTATGGGCCCCAGCCTAAGACCCCCTTGGCGTGCGCCATCAAATTTGAAGCACGTCTACTCCAGATTTTTACAACACAGAGCGTACATTTGGGGGTTAATCACAGGCCCCGCCTTTAAAAGGTTACCTATGTGGCTATAGCTACATAGCTAGCACCCGTCAAAACCTCCCTTTTCCAAGACTTTTGCGAGGCTCTAGTAGTATTGTGGGTACGTATTTTGCTCCACGAACGGAAAGAAATCAAAGGTTGCCTTTCTTTCTTATGGATATTTATCTGGAGCTTACATGAGGCAATAGACGCACAAATGCATATTGAATAGACGCTGGTTTAATTGGTATTCTTATTTTTAGTTTTATATATCGTGACTGAGTTTTTAATATTATATCTGGTATTCAAATGTTACTTTCGTATCGACTTATAATACCTTATTTATTTTTCAACTTGTGATGTTTCATCACTCTTTTATGATCATAAATTGACATTCTTCATAATTATAAATGAACTAACTTTTATTTTAAGTTCAAATGCTACCAGTTTTAATATTTACACAGTGTTTAATTAACGAATGTATAAAACATTGGTAAATTTGGCTGCTAAATATGTACGGTATGTATACTATAGACCTCAATGCAAATATTTGCTTTCGATATCGTATATCGATCTTTCTATTTTTCTTATCGATCATAAATAATATTGCCTCGGGCGTTTAAGCAACCAACGTTACTGAGATCCCCAGAAATTTACTCTGAACATTTGAACTTCGAAATACATACATGTGTACGTATTTACTGGCCATGCAGGTCTATGTGACACTTTGGCACCGCATTGCATCCTGTCTATCATTAATCTATTTATACACAGGCGATATCGATAATCAAAGCCTCTTTGGTATAATTAATACGGTTATGAGTAAATTAGTAGCATTGATTACGATGAAATATTTTTATTTATGTGGCATGAGTTCCACGCATAGGCACAATTCCAGACTTCAGGTTGCGGTTTTCGAAATACCAGTAACTAGCAACATCAATTGAATCCCTGTGTGGCAGGTTTTGTAATGCGGATATGTATACTCGCGTACGCTTCCAACAGTAGTTGTCGTCATTTGTATGTACTGTATGTATCAATGATGCATTTAAAAAATCATCGCCTAGTTGTTCTCCCTCAATATTGAGACTTGCAGTTGCGACGTCTGGTATTATTAGTTATTTTAGTCTGCTAGCAGCATAGGTCAAACGGTATTATACATATGTTCACCCTGTGTAAGACGTATCGAACTAATTTAGCTACTAGTATGTAGCTCTAAACGATTGATCGATCCCGGCCGTAATAATAATCTCTAATCCAAGAGCTTCTTGTGAAACATACAGGCGTTGCAAAATAACGGATGTGTACTTGAAGACATCCCTACATTATTCTCAAAGAAGGCCAAGCCGAAGAACATTGAAATTACGCCTATTTTTTGTTTTGGAAGTATGTCTTTTGCAAGGAGACATGGATTATTTGAGGCTGCGATATATAGATTGGCCTTTTCCAGGATCTTGGACAATACTTATCATCGTGGGTCCATTCACGTGACCTCGATATTGCAGGCGTTCCGCGATGAAACATGTCCTGCTAGAATATTGAACTAGGCAACCCCACTCTGTGTCATATACAAAATAAATAGCATTTTCAACATTGAATATTGGGTCAATATGTGGGCTTAATGGATAATGTATGCACATGTGCACATATATATGCGAAGGCTATAAGTCAGCGGCCGGTGCACGCGTAAAGGACTGTGCTTCGTATGCGCATCGAGGATTGAGGTGATCCGCGCATAAAACAGAAATAAGTGGGATTATTAACAATGGTCCAACGGAATACACACATATCTAGATAGTCTTTTATGTAGCCTTTTTATTGTATTACAATTTTGGTCCTTCATGCATACACAGTACGTTATATCACCAAGCAGCCTAATATATGTGAATTGTGCTTACTAGTAGCTTCTATCCTCACCAACCCAAACATGGCAAACATGATGCTAAGCGAAAGGATCATCTTCGATGAATTTGCAATGAAAAAATAGACTATTTTTAATAATGTCTATATAATAGCAACCTCACCTGCGGGTTGTTCCAAGCTATGGACAGTCCTCAATGCTAATCATTGTCCACATTGAGTCTCAGGTGCATGTGGTTTTACCGATTTTCGCTGCTAAAAACGGCTTCTATTATAGTAAAAACCAAAGATATCTGGAACTTAGAATTTGTGCGTACATTAATTGATTGGTATTCTGTATTAACTCCGACGAGGAGCTCTAGGAGGGCAATTGGTGGGCGTAGGGCGTACGGAACGGTCCGATGGATACGTATGCGAGCTCCAGGAAAATACCACTGGAACCAGCAGCCTTGGGTCACCAGTTTTAGTTTATTTCTCTGGCAAAAAGAAAACACCAAAGTCTCAGCTATCATGATAGCAAATCTATCATTGACGCTGCATACTCAAGTTATTCAAGTAGACAAAAAGTATGTTCTGTACAGGTACTATATGGAATGTGCCAGCACTTAGAAATACAGCCCAGCTATGAGCAAGAATCCTCTTTCATGAGTCCCAAAAGGTGTTGAGCAACGATGGAACAACATTTGAAGCGGCTTGTGCAAGGCGTAGATATCATCTTAAGGGTCTTCCTGGACTTACTTATTTCTTGTTTAAATTGCTGCACTTGTACAGTACCATCTAAACGACATTAACAGCTGGATCACTATCGCGAATCATCTCTTGAACTGGATTCAGGAAATGTGTTACTAATTGGTCAATTTCAGTTAATCATGTTACCACTTCGATTAATGTCTGGCATATTATATCCAGATTGCAACATTAAATTCAAACTCTCTTATTGACTTTCACAGCTATAACGAAAAAGTAATTTTCAAGAGCCTATCCAACTGATGCCAGTGTTATGTAGTGAGTCAAGGAATGAGATATTACTTTGCTTTTTTCCAGTTTTTTGCAAAGACCTCACTACATAAATATATCAGTTAAGAACATTCGAAAGTCAAAAGCATACAGTGACTTCTTGTTCATGATATAGCAATCTTATTGGTTTTCAAGTCTTCCATGTTCACGTTGTGGTGGTGTGAGTAATTCAATTCCTCTGCATGTCTTACACTGGAAGAAGAGTGCCCAGTACTAGTCTTGAAAGAGAGTTATGGCCAAGTGTGACAAAAAGAGAGCCTTGATATCTGGAAAGTTTCCAGCTTTGGATGTTTCACAGAACTCCAATATTCAGGGTTCAGATTTTTCATATTGTAATGAAGCTTAGCGCGCGTAAAACAAAAAACAGTAACCACTGGATTATACAGCGTACGTAGCTAGATATCGAGACGAGCTAAAATCACGTATCGTAGTAGTTTTTCTATAATCTGGCGTATAACAATCAACTGATGTGTTGATGAATATGGAATTTAGGTACTACCGTGTAGTAGATTGCTCTATACTCCGGCAGCTATTTGTTCTAATGCATAGTGAAGCTTCTTTCGTTCATAATTAGTTAAAGGCAAGCGGGCATAAGGCATCTGTGCTGTATACGCACTGCGCGTTGTGGAATCCAGACTGCTGGGAGGAAATCTAACATTCGAAGCTTAAAGTTCCGTTCAGAAGAATGATCAGGCATGTATAAACGCGTATGCCACGCACAGCGATATTGGAACGTACACGCGTATTTAATTATACATGAATAGGGAGCTATTACAACCACTTGCACTTGTCTATATCACATATTACTTGAAGGCTATAAACAGCTCAAACCTCGCCTCATACGCGTATGTAGTGCTAGCTACAGCTAGCTAACGTGGAGATGAAACTCGCAAGGCAGCTCAAACGACTCCTGAGGGATATTCTCGAGGGCAGATCTGAATTACGCATATGTGTATGTCTCACCAAAGCGAGTGGTTCATGTATATCTGGCCCTTTCTGGCGAGTCCGTGTGGAGAACAGTACACGGAGATACAATTTGGAGACACTGCAACGGGAGTCGATTAGTGTTGTGGGCACTGCCGTTGAGATTGATGCATGTCTCGAGATGTCGAACGGGATGCAGGTCATAAAAATAGAGTCTGCATCGCATGGTACCTAGAACGCGTGCGCATAGATCGATGTATGCACATGCACTACCACGCGCCCGGGCCCGACTGCCAAAGTCCCAATGGAGCACTCGAGGTCTGTGTGTTATGCACGCGGTCACCACCTTATGGGCCTCCAAAGAAGCTTATTACATCGAGCTGTTTGATGTTGGAAAGGGACGTCGACAAGGTTTTGTATAAACGTGAAATGTTCGAAAATGGTGATCTCGAGCCCGCTTTTGTGAAGGGAGGTGCGCGTTGGTGGCTACAATTAATGTTATACATGAAAAGGGAATTCAAGCTAACGCTCTTGTGTATTTTTGGACACACATGTGGATGTAGACTCGAATTTGAAAGCTGAAACACCCACAGCACTATCGGTGGCCAATTTCCTGGGAATCATCCGTCTCAATATTATATATTCAAATGTTCTGGTTGCTAAATCGTCTGATCAATGCAATTTATATTAAGAATTTTAGTTATACAAAAAAAAAGAATAAGAATACATATCCATAGCGAAACACAGTGCCAAAACATCCTAATTCGCCCCCAATTGCTTCCAGTAGTACTCGCGAGTGCACCAGAATCCAATATCTCTGTTATACCAGTGCTCAATGAGACCAGGTCTCTGCTCCCTATAAATATGTAAATAGTCATTTTCCATTCGCAACTTGATCAGGTTACTGAACTCCATGTAGTTGGTCAAATGCAGCAGAATGCATTCTATCCAATGTCTCGTCTAACTGTTCTTGGTCTTCTTCCAACACCATTCTAGCTCTCAATTGCCCTCCGTCTTCACTGGAATCCGCGTCATTGCTATCGGCATCAGTGGCTTGAGCAGGCATCACCTCTCCAGGTGAGAGCGAACCTGTGGGCTGGCGCCTATGTGTACGCGTGCGTGTACGAGTTCGGCTCTTTGTAGTAGTGGTGGAGGACGAGGAAGTAGCAGTTCCCGTAACACTACTTGAACTTGCGGTATCTGAAGAATGCTCAGGCAGAGGAAGCAGAGGAGCCTCTGGGGCAGGTTCAGAGGCACCTCTTGGAGAAGCAGATGAGTAAATGGGACGCCAGACTGTAGTTGGCCCAATTACTCCAGTCAAAAAGTGGTAGCTTGTGCTAGCTGAGGTATCTCTAGTCACACCAGTCAAAAACTGATAGCTTGTGCTAGATGTGGTTGGCTCAGAAACTAGAGTGGTGCTAGCTCTAGTATCTCTGGTAACTCCAGTCAAAAATTGATAGCTCGAGCTGGCTTTGGTATCTCTGGTTACTCCAGTTAAAAACTGATAGCTTGTGCTAGCTTTAGAATCTCTGGTAACTCCTGTCAAAAATTGATAGCTTGCGGTAGAAGAAGTAGGCACAACCACTCCAGTTGTGCTACCCCTAGTTACACCAGTCAAAAAACCATGATAGCTTGTGGTAGCTCTGGTATCTCTAGTTACTCCAGTTAGGAACTGATAGCTTGTGCTAGCTTTAGTATCTCTGGTAACTCCTGTCAAAAACTGATAACTTGTGCTAGACGTGGTTGGCTCAACCACTCCAGTGGTGCTAGCTCTGGTATCTCGGGTAACTCCTGTCAGAAATTGATAACTTGTGCTAGCACTGGAATCTCTGGTTACTCCAGTCAAAAACTGATAGCTTGTGCTGGATGTAGTTGGCCCGACCACCCCAGTGGTGCTGACTCTAGTATCCCTGGTAACTCCAGTCAAAAATTGATAGCTCGAACTAGCTGAGCTGTCTCTGGTCACACCAGTCAAGAACTGATAACTTGTGCTGGACGTAGTTGGCCCAACCACTCCGGTGGTGCTAGCTCTGGTATCTCTGGTAACTCCAGTCAAAAAGTGGTAGCTGGTATCAGGCACAGTACTGCCAGTACTCAGAGTAACATATGTTTTTGTATGAGGGGTTGCACCAGATCGTGAGATAGTAATCACTGTAGTGGAAAATATTGTCGTCGTTCTTCTCGGATGCACTAAAGTAGTTGTCGTCGTTGGCTCACTAGAAGAACTGGACCCGTGATGATTATGAGAATGCTGCTGCGTGAAATCTCCGGAAGAGGTGGTTGACGAACGCGAGCCAGGCCAAATTAGAGTCGAAGTGCTATGGTCGCCATGCTTTGATACGTAACTTCCATCCACAGTGTCATACTGTTCTGAGCTTATAGAAGAATGGCTAAACGTGTGAGTCGGGGACCAAGCATGGGTTGATGTTGATCTAGAGCTGGATGATGATAGAGACGGCGAGCTTTCGGATGAGCTGTGATAGCTAAACGTATGAGTTGCAGACCAAGGGTGGCTAATAGTGAGGGAAGATGTACTCGGAGACGAGAAAGAAGACGTCTCAGTTGAGCTGCGATGACTGAATGTATGCGTTGCCGACCAAGGATGACTAGTAGCCCAAGAAAATGTGCTTGAAGACGAGGAAGAAGACGTTTCGGTAGAGCTACGATAGCTAAACGTATGAGTTGGAGACCAAGGGTGACTAGTAGTCCAAGAAGACGTGGTTGAAGAGGGGGAAGAAGACGCCTCGGTAGAACTGCGATGACTGAACGTATGCGTTGCCGACCAAGGATGGCTTGTTGTCGAAGAAGAAACCGAAGAGGGTACTGAAGAGCTTGATTCCGAAGATGTATGATGGCTAAATGTATGTGTGGGCACCCATGAGTAAGAGCTAGAGTCGGAATTTGAAGTATGGTGAGTCCTATGAGACCTATGAGAAGTGCTGCTCATGCCCGAACTTGGCTTACTGAAATCTGTCGATGCTGTTTCGGTACTTGCTCTGGTAGGTGTAGATGACTTGTGTCTGGTTCGTGTTCTTGTACGAGAGGTGCTAGAAAAGAGAGAACCTGAAGATTTGACAGAATCCGTGGAATAGAAATGTCCCGGGTGCGTCTTAGTTGTTGAAGGATAAAATGTTGTTGTCAGAGTAGTAACTAAGGTGTCATGGACGGTGATAGTAGTTGTTCTGATTATTGGGCTATTCTTGCTATCAGAGCCGTCATCGTTGGAATCGTCGTCACCAGAATCATCACCATCGGAATCGTCGTCTTCTCCGTCATCGTCTCCAGAGTCATCATCATCAGAGTCATCATCATCAGAGTCACCATCATCAGAGTCATCATCGTCAGAGTCATCGTCATCGTCAGAGTCGTCATCGTTGCCAGAGTCATCATCGTCGTCTCCAGAGTCGTCATCATCGTCTCCAGCGTCATCGTCGTCCTCAGAATCATCATTTTCATCGTCGTTATCGGAATCGTCGTCATTTCGTTTGATGATATTTAGGTCTGGTTGATCTTTAGCTCCTCCAAATCTTGCACCGCGTGCAATCATTGCTCCAATGCTTCTGAGTTCTAGTCCGGCTTCGGACTGTTTCGTGAGACATGTAAGCACAATGCATAACGAGAGAAGTAATATCCAAAGAAACTTCATGTTGAAGTATCCACAGGCCACAATAGTAAGTTTTGTCTCAGTTTCGTTTCGTGACTAATAAAGACAATAGAAGGTTATACAAAGGTATATATATCTTTGGACCTAAGTGAATGACTTTGTAAATCAAATTGGTGATCCATTTGAAACCTTCGACAATTTAGTGGGCTTGAATACACTCTTGCTTTTAATTTCATGATTCTTTTTTAATTTCGCCATGCCGGTTAATGTTCATGTTTCAAATCGGATGAATCAAATCTTAACTACTAGCCAGGGTTTTTAGAGTTGTGATTTTTACCTGGCTAACGATCACGGTAAACGGTGATTTCACCTTTTTTCTTTGTTCTAATATCCTGAGATTCATGCATCTTCAAGACATGAAAAAGTATCCGGTTTTTGAAAAAAGGGTGACTTTAATTTGAAAACCTTCAAATCAAACCGAGAGGAAGTTTTTTTTGTGAAATTTCGTAATTTAACTCGGTCAAGATAATTGATATTCGCGCGTTAAATCTTGTGATACAAATTTCTGAAAATTTTTTTAGAAGCATGAATGGTCCTCTGGAAGAAACAACAGATTATTCAATTTCCCTCTCTATTCGTGATTTTTAGTTTGAGCTCAAAGTGCGTGTGTCTTACACAATACATTGCCGTTCATACTCGACAACCATATTAGTGTAAATAGCCATTCCTTTCTTGCTGAATAATCCCTATGACATGCTTTTTCTGCTTCTATTGAAGACGATAAAACGTTAAGCCCTTCGTGAGATAACCTTGCGTGAAGAGTTCAATGGGGACTGAAGCCAATGTCAGCGGTGTTAGCGAAGAGTTTTACGCGATACAATCGTGGTGGTGCTACTTAAGCGTTAGCTGAAAAAAAAGTAGAACGTATGAAATGGCCTCTATTTCAAAATCTATATCAACACGCTGTTACGTGCAACATGTTGCATGATAAATCCTAGATTCACAACAGAAAAGGGGCCAATGAGTCAGCATGAGTTATATTTCTGTTGTATTCTAATCCTTATTTTTGTTAACTACACTCCGTTGGTTTGAAGTTTTATTTGAACGTTACCTACAAGTATATGTTGAGGACACAACTTCCCGCTGCCGAATGATACATACTCGGTTTTCTAAATAAAAAATTAGCCACAAAGTGATCTCTAAGAAAGAACAAGAGTGCTAAAATTCAAAAGCGTCGGTCGATAGAAATAGGTAAAGGCAAGCTTCATTGTTGATGATTAACATAAGACCCTTTCAAGCACCATGGTCACCAAAAAGTAATTGGTCCATTTCGTAAGTACGCAATTGTTTCATGAATTAAATGCTTTAAACCTGGCTTATCCGTCTTTTTTCTCTCATAGTTGTGGCATACTTTCCCTCATTGCTGCGTTTAAAAATAGACTCAAGTCTTTAGAGCTGGCAATCTTCATCTGAGCTTATTACATCTTTCTCTAATTTATATACTATTATAATCTCATATTGCTACAATCTCCACAGGTGTGAAATTCGGTAGCGGTGCTGATGGCCTAATTGGTTTACACGACGTTTACCCTCGAATTGGGTTTTCAAAGGGCCTTTCCTCCAAAAACTTCTAATTCAATCAAGATATATTGAAGCTTCTGGCTTCATGTATACTATGTAAAAAAGTTCATTGTAGGGGTGAAAAGGAACTGGAAGAATATATCATATGAAAAAAGTATATAGCGAATCACCCTAAAGTTTCACAAGTTAAACGATTTTCAAAGCGTTTGTCCAACGCAGTAATTAGCTTCCTCCTCGTTCAAAATTAAGCAATAGTAGCAATTCAAACTAACCTTTCTGAGAGGCTTTATACTCCGACATGTTAGGATGTTTTATCGCTGGAATCTTGTTGAGGTGTATGTTTGGTTAAACCAAATGCTCAAAATGATAAAAATCCAACTT
Organism: Geotrichum fermentans; assembly: GCA_030564905.1. Taxonomy (NCBI): domain Eukaryota; kingdom Fungi; phylum Ascomycota; class Dipodascomycetes; order Dipodascales; family Dipodascaceae; genus Geotrichum; species Geotrichum fermentans. The sequence goes on from JAJMAG010000292.1 coordinate 20,175, forward strand.
TACATAAGAGATATTATCAAAATTTCTATTTGAGGACATTAATAAATAAGATATATTCTAGTTCATCAACTGTAACTTGTTTTTCATCAATATCTTCCCCAAGAGGATAAAACTGATCGAGAACTCTCTACGATTTAGCAAATAAGGTTGGTAGCTTCCATGATACGTATGGTACATTTACGCTCGTATAGTACCTTGAAAGACTATTAAAAAAAAGCTGGAACGTGAAAGAGATGATTGATTTACCAATTGAATTGTATTCAAAAAGTTGTCATTGCAGAGTTAATATCGTTAGCAATTGACTTTAACGTATATGAGCTGCGAAACCAAGACCTATCTTGGGTAAACGGATTGTCTAACAATTTTTAATTCTACTTTTCCCCTTTATTTAGAACATTGTTGTTTTTTTGTTAAGGCTACGCTATTTTAGCTGTGAAACAGCTAAACGAATATATGAATTCAGAGTTTAAGCTATGATAGCCTCAGGAAGGTCTTTGTATGAGCAGTAAGCGCTTTTCTTCAGCGCACAATTAGGAAATTAAATCTTCGATGTTCAACTCCTTAAGTACCTTTGAATTTTTTTTGTCCAATTGGGCATCTTCTACAAGAATAGCTGGCTACTTGTTTTGGTGGCTATTGTTTAGAAAGTTACTCTTCGTGCAGTACGTATAGACTTTTCATGGTAGTAATATTCTGTACTTGTGATACGCTGAGGCATAGGGTATGTGCTCGTTTTAACACTTGACAATCCTATAAATGTCAGAAGCGTTTTAAAAAAAAACTACAAACCTGTCTTATTATCGTATCCATCACAAACTCTCCGAACTATACTACTTTTGAGTCACCCAAAAGATGGTAACACCCAATACCCAAGTAAAGGTTTAAAAGAAGATTAATTACATTATGAATTTGTATAAGAACTTTTACCATACTTAATTGCGGATGCAACCAGTGATGTCTGTGATTTGGCTGGGGCAGTCAACTTCAACAAAAGAAACACTTGGGTTGTCAGCACCGTCAAGGAAATCCCATCTCCAGTCGCAGCCGGGTTGAAGCTGAGTAGGCAGCTGAGAGCAGGAAGCCTCAGAAGAAACACCGCCATATCTCTGACCCCAGCCATCGGTACTAGCACCCCACTGAGTGGAGCAGCCGTTGAAAATACCAACACCGCCACCGGGCATGGCAATGTCAAAGTGGTTGGATGACAAGTCAGTACCAGTGTTGGTGATCTGAGCAACCATCTGCTTGCCTGCAGCAACACCATCGTTAAAGGTAAGCAGAACACAAGAACAGCACATGGAGGACTCGGAACCACCAATCATGGAAGCAGCAACAAAACCAAATGCGAGGGTAGAGTTGTAAGCAAAGGGCTGTTGGTTGTTGCACATGTATGCACTGCCGCCAACGCAACCAGACTGGACGTTATCGCCGGCCTTGGTAACACCGTCGGCCTCGCAAGCAGCAACAGGGGAAGAGACATCAGCCTTACCGCTCCAAGCGCAGGAAGGCTTGCAGCAATCCCAGTATCTTGTGGTAACACCAGTGCCAGACTTACCTCCACTGATAGGAGTGAAGGTGAGACTCTCGGAAGATGCAGCGGAGCTTGATTCAGCAGCTGCAGCAGCGGAAGAGGACGGAGCAGCAGCAGCTTCATCGGCAGAAGATTGGGCAGCAGAAGTAGCGGCGGCAGAAGACTCAACGACAGCAGAAGAGGTCTCAGTCTCGGGCTCGGAAGATGCAACTACCTCTTGCGTGGTTGCAACGGTAGAGTGAGAGTGGGAGAGTGAATACACAGTGGAAAGGGAAGTTGAGGAGCCTGCCTCAGCGGCCACTGAAGTAGTGTCGGCAGCAGCGACATCCGTAGCAACGGCAGCGGCAGAGGTAGCAAGAGTCGTAGCATCATAAGCAGCATCATCAGTGGCTACACACTGGTAGTAATAGTCGTTCTGGGACTTGCAGTAAGAGCCAGCCTCACAGCAAGTCGCGCCCTTCCAGTTGGCGCCGCCACATTGGTAGTAGCGGGCAGCACAGGAATCGGCGGAAACCAGAGAAATGAAAGCAGAAACAGCCAGTGTCTTGAACAACATTATGCTGTAAATAAAGAGAAGCGAATGTATAGGGAGGAAGGAGGAGGGAGATCTATAGATGATGGAGAAAGATATTGAGATTTGAGAGGAAATGGCCGCTCATTTATAGAATTCCATTGTCAGTAGATTCGGCATGTTTTGCAAGTCAAGGGTATCGTGGAATCGTTCAAAAAAAAATAATTATGACAATGGAGCATTCCAGGGGATGCGCGCTGTTAGGCACGCCAAAACAGATTGCGGGCAACTGAGTGTGGCACAGCAAGTCCTCTGGCACTTACATGTACAGGAAGTACTAGCATACCAGCATCAGTAGGTGGCAACAATACAGCAATAGAAGTAGCACTGAGTGTGGGATTAAATGCCGAGCTGTGGTGCGGTGCGATGCATCTATCGATGCCATTTCATTTTCATATGTAAATTTGAGACTTAGCCTAATCAATTTATTGCTTTTCGCAAGGAGAACTTTGAAACCCAGCGAGCGGAGTCAAGTTGTGAAAGGCTGGGATTCCTAGGCTCCGTGATTGAAGATGAAGTCGCGTTTGGTAGCCTGTTACTCAATTAAACGCAGTTCCAACCCTTGACTTCAAAAAAATCTAGCCATCGTCGTATTATGGCAAGCGCGCTTGATCATCTAAAGAAGGAGCGGCCTGATTGGAATCAAGCTAGCATGCGCGGGTGGGTTCAAGTCGATTGCATTTCGCTTCGCTCTTCTTTGCTCACTGTTTAACGTTTTGCACATGTGCATTTCAACGACATGGGCAAGAGACTGCGCGCTTTCAGCCAGCGGACGGAGCCAGCCGTGCTAATATTCTAAAAGAGTGTTCTTTTTTGCCAAATCTGGAGTTGTTAGGGTCTGCATCATGTATATTGTGCCTGAGAATGAAACGAGTATCATCGTGATTTATGCATCAATCCTCTGCCCTCAATTACTCCTTACAAGAGCTGGAGTGCTGCCATGTAAAGGACTAGAAATGCTCCCCTTGTCATTTGAAACGAAATGCTTGGTGCTTGATATGTTTTGATCAGCTTGAAATGTTGAAAGAAATCTTTGTTCACGCTCCTCTCAAGCAGGTGTTTTGCACAAACACAAGGGGATGGAAGGCAGTTGCCAGTGGCAATGCAAGTGGCACATGAATGGCTACATAGGCGACAGGCTCATTGCAGGTGGCTAGTCAGCGCTCTTGTTGTATCTGAAGCGTCTATGAAGTCAGATCACCTTGAAACAATTCTGCGTGATGGTAAACAGTTCTAATCGGCTCTTGGCAACCATCTGGCATAACCTTTTCCGACTCTAATTTTCCAACATCTAGCAGTCCACACTCTCCTGTCTCAAAGTCTCAATGCCACATACGTATGTTCAGGATTCAATCGGTCAAACTACCGTTGTTCGTCGCTAATCAGCAGTTCATACATTGTTAGCTCGTGCGTTGAAAAGAGTTGGGTTCTCCGTCGAATATTCGCTTGAGCCTGGAACTCTTCCCATTACCTGATATGCATTCCATATTTCCCTTTAAAGTTAGTTTCGATTGTACTTGACGAGAGTCAACAAGCATATGAAACTTCTCCGAATACACTCATCAATTGATATTCACTCTGCAGATTTAATTTTATCTTTATTCAAGCTTCCAAAGTTTCCTCAAAGTAATACTGTTTTTCATTGGAATCATCGTCTGCCTGTAGATTCTGGTGCCTCATTCAACCTCAGCTTCATTGTTTACCCAGACCTTGGCAGGCCCCTTTTTCATTTCCTCAACTGATACTGAGAGCCGTGTCTTTCACATTCTTTTTTTGCCAAAGTATTACAGCCCGCTCCTGTAACTTTCCAGAGCTGAAGAAGCAATAACAAATAGTTTAATCTGTGGCCAATTGTTTTTCACCTTTTCCAGCATCACCTGTGGACATCAGATGGAATTACTATTTATTACTATTATATATCCGCTTATATTCAGACATTTTAGTAGCGATCCAAGATCCCAAGAGATTGAAGTTCTTGAGTAGCGCTAATCACATTTCCCCTAGAATTGAGTTTTAATAGAAGGACCCTTCTTCTTTGTGACGTAGTGCACATGTTTCCAAGCTCTCTCTCGCGCAAGTCGAGCCACCAGCCTCCTCTCAAACAAAGACTGGTGAGACTTCCAAAATGAATCTTAAGTACTATAGGGTACCTCAGCTTGAAGTCGACGCGGTACCAGTATATATTCACGTACGTTCCGCTCTGCGCTCCCTACGCACATGCATGATGACTCCCGGCCGTCTATATCCAAACGTGATATTCAATGTTTTCAATGCTGTCTGCTACTTAATTACACTGGCTGTACTACATACATGGCATCAACTGTTCGCATGCTGTAGTACATGTGTGTATGGGCGTCTGCAGACTCAATTTTCAGAGCTACTGAAGTTCAAAGTTCATTTTTACCGTATGTGCCTCCAAAACAGCTGGATGGCATACTGTATGAATTGTGTTTCTTCTCCGCACATGTGCACACCATGGCGGCATGGAAATGTCGGTGAAACTTGTTCAAATGCTGCTTCTTTTTCAAAGACAGATTCGAATGGACTCAATACAGAGGTTGTCGCGAGTTTCTACTCTATTCAAATGTTGCTTTATTTTGATTTTTTTCAATTTTTTTTACTCGAAAACAAGCAATAGCGGATGTTAGTAAACAAACTCCGAATATGAATTTTCATCAGTTACTTTTTTTTGCCAAGTTAACCCTCTATAGGGCAGTTACCACCACGAGTCACGTGTTCCGCTGTTCGTTCAAATGGGGGACCCCCCACGCCCCTGACAAGTTCACGCTCTTTATACCGTACATGGCATGAAAAATTAATACAGAGCCATAGCGACAGCCCAGCTGAGGGGCTAGCTAGTATAGCTATAGTCTTTGATTGATCATTTCATCGCACGTACGAGCACATATGTTGTTGTATGTCATGTACTGTACAAGTGCGTAGTATGTGGTATGCAAATATATAGCTCTGCAGTCTGAACTACATACACGTAGAGCTCAAATGTTCACAAGTTCAATGTTCAAATGTTCTTCACGGGCCTATCAGCTGTTGACCTATGCAGTATAAGGAAGAAAAAAATCCACAGTGATGGAGCTCACGCACTTGCGCACTTGTACAGCATACATTTACAACATAATATTGAGCGTTTGAACGTATCAATGATACTAAAGGCTCTTAGAGCTCTTGACTCATGCATACGAAGGCAAATGCACGCCTTCCCGTAATGAAATTATCTTGCTGTACTAATTATAACATGTATTTTTTTTCTAGCTTTTGAATTCGAATAATAAAGACTTATAGTAGAAGGCCTCAAGTGCTGTTTCCTTCAAATGTTTCTTCCAATGTTCCTTTCAAATAGTACTACGTACAAGTACAGTGTACAAGCGCAGTGTACAGTACATACATGTTACGTTCAAATAACACTTTCTTCTTGTTCCCACAAGTACTGAGAGTAATTACAAGCACGAGCGGCTGAAAGCCTGCTCGAACCTAATCCATCATGATAACGAACCTAGACTGAATCGCGACAACCCTGCCAGGTTGATACGCAAGACAGGCTGCACTGCCAGCCTCTCTAATTAACAGAGGACCGGCAGAGGCCA
>JAJMAG010000293.1:0-25792 GCA_030564905.1 Geotrichum fermentans
GGATACCCGGGGGACCCGAGTCCATTAGCGGTGGTGCTGATTGTCTAAATGGCCTAGACTGTCTAGACGACATTTCCCCTGGAACAGGTTCATCAAAGGATCGCTCTGGGATCGGTGGGCGTTTGGTGACGTAGTGGTTCCAAGCTCTCTCCCGCGCAAGTCGGGCTGCCAGCCTCCTCTCAACGAAGGAGCGCTGCGATTCACGCAGGCTGCGGATGAGCGCCTTATAAGTCCCCAAGGAACGTTTGGTCATAAGGGTCATTTTTCAGTCTCAAGAGATTTTCAGATTTGATTTTGGCGACCTGAGTACCAAATAAATGACCTTCCTTTCGTTACATGCTTTCTATATATTGGGTTTTCAGAGGGCCCTTACTCTGAAACGAGTGGCCCATTGGTGACGTAGTTGTTCCAAGCTCTCTCTATTTCATAAGTTGAGTTACCAGTCCTTTTTGGATTTTGAATTGACCATTTGAAGATAGAGCAAAGCAATTGAATGCGTCTAGACAGTCTAGGCCATTTAGACAATCAGCACCACCGCTAATGGACTCGGGTCCCCCGGGTATCCTGGCTGGCTGCTAACGTCTATAGAGTACGTAAACCGCAGTTGACATATAACAAATAATAATAATGCAAAATGAGCTACATACATCGCTGATTGTCCAGCCATTTTTTGAACTTCGAGACGCTTTGTCCTGGGCTATGCATGCAGCGAGTTACTTGCCAACCTTGAAATCATTAATGAGCTTTGAACTTTTCAATGTTTCTCAAACTCATTCGATGTTTCTTATTATGCCATTGTATTAAGAGATTAATTCACACTGGGGAAAGGTGATGGAGAAGCTACTCCTATGATCTGGGTCAACAAAGCCAATGTCAATCATGAAGATGGAACAACATTGAACAATCAAGACTCCGAACGTCAATGATTGTGTTAGAGCATCACTGGTCGACATTCATGTTAAAACTATGTATACTGGTTAGTAGTATGTTGGTGTTACTACGCGGTTGTCGCGTGCAGTTTAAAGACGCGTAGAAGAACAATGACGCGTGGAACGACGCGTGCCTGTTTGTTTACGTGTCGCCAGGGCAACGAGGTACTAATGTCGGCGCCATCGATCCCGCCATGATCAATGTTGCGTCTTTTGCACGAACTTCAGTCGCCCAAGAAACGCAGAGAAAAAGAAAAGTTTTTATCGCGATCAGTTTACATGCGCATTCATCTAAGGCGGCTGTTAAGGTTATTTAGTTTAGGATGGTTAAATACAGGTTAATTCCCAAATTAAGAACCTCCATATGTTGAACGTGCAAAGTGCCTGAACCCTGAAAGTTGTGGCCGGCGCTTCATTTGATGTTTCTGGCTAACCGACTCCTGCGTCTCATCTCCCAATGTGCACATGTGGGGTTTGTTTAACCGAAACGGACCACATACTACAGAAACCATGGTTTGAGTTATCCGGAGTTGGTTCCGGTTACTGGCCCAAACGGTTAGCAGTTGACCAAATTGGGTTCGCACGCTGCGATCAATATTCAAGTTCAACTTTGAATGCTAGCTAGCTGATAGTGATCGATGATGATGATTGATATGGGTCAATAATAGCGTATACTATAGATGCTCAGTGTTCAATGTTCAGTGTTCAATGCCATGTGTATTCGAATCAATATTTTCAAGTTTAAAACGTTCAATGTTGCCGTGGGAGTGCGTAGTAGTAAACATGGCGCTAGTACTAGACCTTTTGTTGTTGTCAACATTTCAACATTTGAATATTGTTTGTTGTTTTTGCTTTTTGCTCTATGGGTGGAATTAGTAGCACTACTCCAGCGACGACACTCAAATGAAATAAATTTTCGACCGTTTTCTCTTCTTCCTCCTCCTTCCTCTTTCTACTCCTCGATCACGTCTGATACACGCACTCTCTTCTCACAATTTACTCTTCTTACAGGCCCATTCATTCTTCTGCCCCAGCTGCTTTTATATGACATTCTTTGTTCAATCTCACTAACTATCCTCCGCCATTCTTGATTCTCAGCCCTTGTAGAAGGTGCCCATCTTTCGATCCTTTTCTTCCTCATTTAAAGCTCAGCGAGAGCTTGTAGTCACGACGGACTCCGCAAGAGTTTCCAAGCCTAAGATGGAGCAGGTATGACCGCAACTTTCCGAATCTCATCCCTTCTCGTATTTGTCTTAATTGTCTCTAACGCTCATACTCCCAGACCCGCTACCATCGCAACGCACGCAAGGTTGGCAATGAAAACACCACTACTATACTACACGCAAAACAACGAGCCAATAATGTGGTTATGGCTCCCAAGGTTTTTGGTTCGGCGCCATCGGCTCGTCGTGCAGTCTTAGGAACAGTCACAAACATCATTAAACCAACGGTAAAGGCTCCCTCTAAAGTCTCAGCTCGAACCTCAACTCAACCCCACAAGAAACCATTAACCTACGCAACCAAAACTCAGCATGTAAATACGCACTTTACGATGATTAACGACCTTCATGACAGCAGTAATGATACTGACAATTCGGAAGAAACCAAACTGTCTTCCTCAAGCACAACGACGACCGAACTACACTCCAGCGATGATACCGAGATTGAAGATGATGATGATTGCCAAGAGCCAGAATTTGTTGCTGAAGCTTCTCCTTCGTCCACTGTAGAGCTGGTTGATGACTTAGATAACATGATACTAAACCCTCCTAGCTACTGCGTGACAGTGGTAAACACGTCGAGATGCAACCCAGACGCTCTCTGTCCCATCTGGGACAAACGTGCTATCGAAGAAAAGGCTCAACTGACGGCAGAATTTGAAAACATGCCGGGCATTTTCGACGAAACAGATGAGGATACCTATGATATTGCCATGGCTGCGGAGTACAGCAATGAAATTTTTGAGTACATGCGAGAACTCGAATTTCGCTACCTTCCTGACGTGGGATACATGGAGCATCAAATAGACCTCGACTGGAACAAGCGTGGCATTCTTATGGAATGGCTGGTCCGCGTCCATGACCACTGCAACTTTCTTCCCGAAACCCTCTTTCTCACAGCCCACTACGTCGACCGCTTTCTATCATTAAAGCCGGTTCGTCAAAACAAACTTCAACTTGTAGGGGTGGTGTCTCTTTTTGTTGCAGCCAAGTACGAAGAGATTACTTGCCCTTCAGTTCAGGAGATTGCATACATGGTGGATAATGCTTATAGTGTCGATGAAATTCTCCGTGCTGAGCGGTATATGATTAATCTTTTGGAGTTCAATTTAGGATGGCCAGGCCCCATGTCCTTTTTACGTCGTTCCAGCAAAGCTGATGACTATGATAGCGATACTAGGACACTGGCCAAGTACCTATTGGAAATTACAATCATGGATGAGCGCTTTGTGGGTGCACCACCGTCATGGCTAGCTGCATCTGCTCATTATCTTTCTCGCAAGATTTTGAGTCGAGGGCCTTGGTCTAAAGCACATGCATATTTTTCGGGTTATTCAGAGGAACAGTTAGAGCCTGCTGTGGCTATTTTAATTGAGTGCTGCAGGAGCGCAGAGGCTCATCACAAGGCAATTTTCCGCAAATACAGAGATGCACGTTTTAAATGGGTGTCGCTTCATGTTGCAAGATGGATTTCTGAACAGCCATGATGTCGTCCTTGACACTGTGGATCGCCTCATCAGAGTGACAATAATTATTATACCTTTTCTATTATCAAACGTTCAATGTTTACATTATTCTTCTATACGCTCTTTATTTATTAATATTTTCACGTCAGACGTTCTCGTTGCACAAGTGTTCAACGTTATTATTCATGTATGTATCATGATGTAGAGATGAACGTCTTGAGGTGCATGGAAATCTTGTGGTTAGCGTATGAAAATAATAATATCCATTGAAAATATCATTGCAATTGATTGATCATCGACATCAATTCGAAGATGTCCAAGCTACGTTTATTGTCTAGCGCCCAGATGATGAGAAGAGATGCCGGATTTGCGGTGCTCTACATAAAAGCTGTTGACCGTTTGCAACATATGGAAGTTCAACTTGAATGTTGAAAATAAAAACGTGTAGGAAGGACGTCCGTCACCAGTGTCGAGAAATAATTTTGCTTCCTCACGGGTTTTTCCCTGCAGCTGTATAAGTAACTTTGTGCTCCTCAGAAGTTGGTCAGAGCAACCGGTAATTGATACTACCAGTGGCACTACTAGTTTGAGCGTCAGTGCGCTTTTTGCAGCAGCATGGAAGTTAACAAAGCGAATGAAAAAGTTCAAGGCTTCTTTTCAAACATTTCAAGTCCAAAAGTCGCGAACTGGTTCTCGTATCAAGTGACGTACACTGACAGATTTAGTAGCCTACTGCACCATGTATGGAGCCTTGAGCTTTAACCGCGTGTGTGCAAGCCATCACGAGCACGACGCGCCTTGAGGTTAAATCGCGTTAACTTCAAATATTATGTTCTTCGTAGTCGCAAGGTACAGAGCTGCATACGTAAAAAAAAAAAAAGAATAACAACACAGAAATTTCGAAAACTTCAAATGTCCGAAGTTGAATGGTATCGACTTTTCTTTGTGCATGTGGTATCAAGGCCGTTGATCTTCCACTGACATCAACTTTGTTCGTGAGAAACAAAGGCAAATTAGGGATACACTCGGCCGGCGTACGCGCACTGTCACACGGCGAGGCCTGCAACCTCCACATGTCGGTATCAGGAAAACCTTGAACTCAACTAGTGCCCAGGCCTCCTCTCCAGATGGTTCCGTGCGACATCCAACTACATGTATACTGCAGTACGTATGACCAGCATGCTACTACCTCCCAACCTTTGAAGGCACCGGTCCGACGTTTTGGAGAATACAGATATTATTTGAAAAAATCTTCAAATGCTCCGGGAAAAAGATTACATTACTGTTTCAAATGTTGTTCGTGAGATCGAAGTATGCACTAAATGAAGAACTCATGACGTTAATACGTGTAGTTAAGCGCCGCCTCCTTCTAGCTACATATCTAGCACTAGATGCAAATGAAGGATTTAGCTTTAATGCGGTGCTAATTCGCTGAACCTCTTGTGTTTACTATTGTCTTAAAGAATTCCCCGCCCCCTTTGCTCGCGGCTCAGACTCATCGATCGGCTGGAGTAGTACTTTCAAAGATTGCTTCGAGCAGTTTTGACATTTCAAGTTGGTTTGACATTCCGTGAATCGCGAGTCTCGGGATTTTCATTAACGCCGAAGAAGGCATTCAAAGCATTGATGTGCACACACACATGATATCAATATATATCAATGATCGTCAACTTCAATGTCCAATATATATTGTTCAAAGTTGTAAAAAAAATCATTCAAATGTTATTAGCTGTTTCCGGCCGGTCTTTGCGAATTTATTATTAATTCGAATCCTTGGTCCCGGCCGTTCAAAGAAAATAATCGCCATCTGAATAGGCTCGGAATACCGAAATTAAGAAAAATATTAAACTAGCCTAAAGTCTACATGGGTGTTGTGCCATTGTTTACTCGTAAACCTTGGGTTAGCGCACTGGCATCAGTGTGTGCCGTAATGTTGACCCAACTTTGAAGCTTTTGAGTTAACCGTTGACCGCAACTTTGAACGCGCGCGCCATGGTCAGGGTCAAGGTCACGGCCAAGGTCATGGTCACAGTGGTGGTGGTTAGTAGCGATAAAATGTCAAAGTTTCCAAAAATATTACCGTCTGTATGTAACTCGTATGTAAGCTTGAACTTGAAACCCACGTGTACAAAATAATAATATTGAACAATATTGAGGGTCCCCATATTAGTACTGTACCTGCTTGAATTATCATAGGCCTAGGACTATAGCTGGTTAAACGCGAAAGAAGAACTGAGCTACCACAACCAGATGGCAAGTATACTTTACAGGTAACTTCCATAGCGACGGACTCGCTGCCAGCCCCCAACCACATACACACACTGTACTACTATTGATGTCTAAATGTAGTACAGCATTGAATAGTATGTGCACGGAAAGCGAACTCCTGTGTTACAGACGCGAAGAATCTTGCCCACATTGCAGTAAGGGACTCTTCTTTTGAGGCAAATGGCCAGTGCTTTGAAGTTTCAATATTCCAATTAACGGAGCGCGCTTGACGAGTTCAGCTGACTAAATTCGGTCTCGCATAAACTTTTCTTTGAAACGCTCGATCGAAATAAAAACGAATTTTGAGCTTTATAAGGTGACTGTGATAGGCAGACATTGATTCATATCTTATTCTAGGCATCTACAGATTATGCTACTTGACAATCGCGTTAGCTTTCCGCTTTACTTTGTAAATACATAAAACAAGACATTAAACGTATTATTGGGATGATTGCCAGTCCTACAAATCTAGTATTGTTGCTTAAACGCGACAATAAACCACAATCCACGATCGATCCGCATACACTCTTTTTACATTATAAGTTTATGCTACCTGTGACAAATCCATTCTTTAACTAATAATTCTCTTTTACCAGATTTAATGGTTTGTATTTCACTTCTCTCCTATTTGTTCATTAAGAGATGCTTTTTTTAACGAGTGCGGTGCATATAACTTATGCGCTGCTATTTGGACGCTTTGACCTTTTACAAATAAAGATCTCCTGATTAAGTATTGCTTTACTATATTAATGTATCTTTTTGACCCTTCCAGATAATCTTAAATGTTAGGTTACTCAAATTTCTCTTTTTCATTTCTGTGGCTGACTTCGACTACGTAAAGCTAATACGGGTCAAGGCCAAGTACTGATATAAACTCTAATTTACATGAGAAGTTATTGCAAATGAGGTGTTAATTCTGTTATTCTTAGACATCATTAAAGTGAGAGACTCTATAGTAAAAGGAAGAGATACAAGGAAGCCAATAATAAGTATTGCATCTCATATGTGGTCCCATAGAAAGTTTTAGAAGCACCAACCGACAGAGACCGCTCTATTCGAGTAGAGAAGCATCCAATATACTTAGAAAAAGTATAGAGAACGATGCGATACAACACCTCATGAAATAAACTTGAAGGAAAGACACACTCCTACGTAGAGTTTTTGACTTAAGATTATTAGCTAAGTAATCACCTATAAGGTGAGAGTCACAAGTATGACGAGTACTGCAGAATGAATCTTAGAAAGATCATAATTGAAATAATGTTCTCTAATATCAGGATCAGATTTTTTTTCTGATAGTTCCTGCTAAAAATATTACTTTCAATGCTAAGAACTAAAAAATGACAACTGGGGGATTCGAACCCCCGCCTCTTACGAGATCCGAATACACTGTAATCAGTGAAGATTTCTCTTGAGTCGGACGCCTTAGACCGCTCGGCCAAATTGCCTCTTTGTGAAAATATTTTATACAAGGTTTACATGACATACACCTAGGTACAAAACCAGAGATTGAGGGAAATCGGGGAGCCACAATAGTTCTTACATTTTCTAGACACCACTAAAATATAAACTGATTTGTATTTGGGTTTTTGTAGCTTTGTAAAATAGTTTTGTGAATAAAGACTGGATTTTTTTTTATATATAGCTTTATTATTCTTAGTATTTCGACAGACTATACTCAATCTGTCATTTCACATTTGCAACTTTTAACTTGTAGCCTTTCCGGTAACTTTAATTTACAGTTACAGTTAGCCACGAAAGTCATAATAAATTCAATAGGATTTTCCCATGGTAAACAAGATAAAAGTAGAGATAGCAAGGGCCAGCAGGAATGAACAGCCTTGCGAGTACAAGAGCTTTTTCCCACCAGCGGTTATTAATGCAATAAAAGTGACTTGGAAAAGCAAAATCAGAGGTATTATTTGGTTTAGATTAAGGTGCAGGAGTAATGCAGTGAAAAGCTGTGACAACGCAGACAAGTGTTTTTTACACGAAAAAAGTCTCGTACCCCCCCAAGCTGAGGTAGATTCAAATGTTTTATGTTTTATTAGTATTTCTATTTACTTTATACCCATATGTCCCTTACAGAATATGAGCAATGAGCTTGGAGAAAGAGTGTGGAAAATAATAAGGCAAAAGATAACACGAATTTGTACTATGTATTACCAGAATAAGAGAAGCTATGGAAGTTAAACTCAAATATGTATAATTGAAACGGAACATTGAACAGATTTAACATCACGATCACCGCCACCACCATCATCATCATCATCATCATCATCATCGTCATTAATACTGAATGATAAGTGAGATCGAGGTGGATCAAGATTGTCCTAAGTGAATCACTGTGACATAGAGACACCAGCAAAAGAGATATTGAAGATGCTGAAGATGAAAGGCCAAGATAGCCCAAGATGCGAGAAAAATTCAAGACAAGATAACAAACCGAGAGACAAGAACGGATACAAAACACGTAAACAAAGAAGCATGAAGGCGAGGCTAAGTTGCGTATAATAGAAGCAACCTGCGTAGAGAAGTAGAAAAAGATAAACGAAAACGAATACAAGTACTTTTAAAGTGTAGTTATTGAAAAATAACTTAAGAAACTAAAAGAGGATTGCCAAGGATAGTAAATAGCTGCCATGTATCATGAGGGGCAATGAGAAGCAAATTAGATAGAAGATGAGAGAGAAAGAAGCGCTAAATCAATGATATAATGAAATAAATGTTTCATAAAACAGAGATAATATGAGGTAATGCCGGTTTTGTACAGGAGTCGTAGGGAATTTTCTCTTTAAAAAAAAAATCAACGAAAATACTTCCCAAAGTTAGCTACGGGTATTATAGTGATGCGAATTGAAGTTGAGTGAAAGCTCGGGAATGGTTAACGTGCGGTTGTGGTACTGGCAGAAGCCAGTTAAACGGAAAGAACGAACACGTCTTGAATGCGCTGGGCCTAGAATTTCACTTTATTCATTTTCTTATGGTTGTGTGCTTGATTTAGTTCTTTTTAGCGTTATAGCCCATTGACTGGGCAGAGCATATATTTCCATCTATCGATCTACTTGAAATAATAACGAGTTTGAGCAAAACATATCTGCGTCAGATAGTACTGATCCATGTCTAGCGCTTTATGTTCACATAGTCATTGCTTCTTGATTAGTATCTCAAACGGGACAAAAACCAGATTTATCAACTGAACAATACATATTAGCACGACTATCGAGCCTTTGTATGCTATATCTCAATTTTGGTTAACTCTCATGGACTAAAAGGATGACAAGCTAAAGTTTTTCAAACCCAAAAAAGGAAATTTATGATCATGAAAGAACCTAATGGCCATAGCAAAAGTCAGATGAATTTAGATATACATGTACAGTACATGTACTGTACGTACGTATATCAAGAAAAAATGTTTTGTGCTTGATTGTAATTTTCTATTCTGTCGTAGTCCATATTCATTCTGAATAAATCATGACGCTTGTCTCTGCTTACACGCACGATTGGTACACATTTCAGAACAGCTTTCTTCGCATCGCAGTCCTCTTAAGATTTGCACTTGTGATTGAAGTATCAACTTGCACTTGACGTGCGAATAATTTGAAGAGGTTGTTAGTCTTTGTAATCTAAATGAAGGAATAAGATTTAGGCGTTGTAGCAAGTAGTGGGAGAAACTAGTATGTATTGAAAGCTGTTCAAAAGTGCAAGTCAACATAACAAAGCGCGTGTGTCCTAAAACACCAGGTTGATTTAATCCCTTGATGAACCGGTTCGAGGGAAAATGTGTTCTAGACGTCTAGGCCATTTAAACAATCAGCACCCCCACCACACTAATGGACTCGGGTCCCCCGGGTATCCTGGCTGGCTGCTAACGTCTATAAAGTACATAAACCGCAGTTGACATATAACAAATAATAATAATTTAAAAAAGTGAAAAACCAATACGCATTAGTACATGTACATGTACATGTATATGTTCATCACTGAGATCTATAATGGAAATACTGTGTAGTTCTAGGTCGCTCAGGCATACCTCAAATTTGAAGTGGGAATTTTCAGCGCCATTTAGAAGGTTGAAAATTCAGTAGGAGAAATCCAAAATTGATTAACCAGCTTGTAACATAAACATTGAACAATACATACATGTACGTGTACGTATAAACCATATAAACACTCAAAATATACTATAGAAAAAACATACTCTATCCTTGTAAGCCCTTACCTTGTGAAGCCATAGGAGATGCCGACCTAAAATTTTGTACGGGTTGTTTAGATTGGGGTTGCGTTTCCAGAAGGGGGCCTCCATCAATAATGCCATTATCAAAAGGTTCTAGTGTTCCTTTCTGTGATTGGGGCTCGAGACTATCTCTGGAGTCAATGCTAAAGTTGTCGGAATCCCGATCTCCGTTATGATGATCAAAATAATCATCGGCTTGCTCATCACTCAAATCATGCTCGTCATCTTCCTCAAGGTTCAATTGCACCTTTGATTCCGCTTCTGACTGTTTATATTTTATCAGACTGACCGTAATGGCCGATCCAATAATCAAACCACCGCCTACCAGAGATAGCAAATCTGGCACCTTGTGCCAAAGAACACGTTCCCACATAACTGCCCAAAGAATTTGAGTGTAAGTAGCGGCAGCGGCTCGTCCAGCTTTGACTCTTTGAATTCCTGCTGTCAAGGAAAATTGCATGAGAAAACCACAGAGACCAAGTGCGAATAGAAGAAACCATTGATGTAGGTTCTGCGGGAGCACAAATGACAGCCCCGGAATAGTAATGAGACCCAACGTTGATACAAGGACACACCATGCAGAGAAGTACGATACAGATATTAAAGGATGAGCCCGCTTGCCAATCCATCGAATGGACACAAATGCCATTCCAGCACCAAATACACCAAGGAGTGCAAAGAAAATCGCACGCAAGCGTAGGTACTCAGGAACATTATCTGTATCACCTCCGGTTCGAGTTGGGTGGTCACCCTCAATCCAATGCATGAGGAAAGCTGGTCTTGCAATGAGCAGAACTCCCGTCAACGCCACAAAGCCACCTCCCACTTCGGCAAAAATCAATTTCTCACCTAGAAAAATCCATGCAAGGATAGCAGCCATAGTGGGCGTTAAAAAGGTAATTACAATGGCGTCAGAAAACTCCAGATATTGCACAGAGTAATATAGCCCAAAAACGCCAAAGAAGCCGACAGTACCTCGCAACACGAGCAAAAGTCTTACACCGGGAGGACCTAAAACAAAATCTGGAATCTTCTTGAAATACATGTATGCGAAGCATCCAGCATATGTGATCGTCATGCGAACAAATAGAATTTGGAGAGGATGAAATGGCGGGTCAGATGTTGTCTCGAGCAGTCGAGTTGTAGCGGCCATACCAGAATTGAAAAACTGTGACAATAGTAGTAGCTTCACGCCGGCATATGAATAGACCACGCTACACCACAAGTTATATAGCTTAACTTTTAATGGTGTTTTTCGAAATTCAAGATACTTGTGTCGAAGAAGCGAAGACCTTGAGCGCTTCATTACAGGGCGCGGAGATTCGTAGGTCGTAGCGCCATCTTTTTGTCTAATCGGACTGCTAGGAAGCAGTTCCAGGGCCTGTTCTGTGTCATAGTTAAACCCTATTTCTCTCTCAAGATCACCATAATCTTCTGAGTTCCTCCGAGAGTCGTGGGGGGCCACATTAGTGCTGCTCGTACTGTTGGGTGTTAGTGGCGTGCCGGTTAGGGTGCTGCTTTGGTCGTTGTCCAGCATGAATACAAGAAAAACAATATGCAAAAACCTTCAGAGAGTAAGAAGGCAAAACGATGCAATGAAAGGAGTGCTAAGAGGAGGAAGGGGAAAAAAAAGAGCAAGGGAGGATACTTGAGGGTTTTTATTTCAAATATTTCTGTTCTGGTGAGCAAAGAAAAAATTTGGGGTGCTATTGCCGACGTTTTGCAGTATACTCTAAACTGCACAGCGGTACCTCGATGTGCACAAAGAATTAAGATTCCCTCTGAGTCAACTTGAACTAGAAGACGCGGGAGGCACTCACTCATGTGCTCCTGTTCAGGCCGTCGTTGGCCCAAACGTAAGTCAAATACATAGTACTACAAGAAACATGGACTGTTTGAAACGGGAAGCAAAATGGAGGAAACGTAGCTAGGGGACTATGGCCCAAGACATTCGTGTTAAGGAACTGAAACATTACAAGTAAAACTCTTTACATACTAATACCAGTTCTCAGCGAATGCGTAGACCACGGTGATAATTGGATTTTGTCTCGTTATATCTACGGCGCGGGAGACGGCGCCATGATCACGTGTATTACGGGAGATAGAACAGAGTCCTCCTCCTCCTAATCGCTACCAATGAGCGGGTAGAATTGTCATTCCGGGACCACTCACCATTGATGGTTGAAATGACACACATACAGCTGTTGAAGCTCCAATAATTCGATCTTTTTTCTCGGAGGGAAGTTTGTGGCTTTCCCCGAATATTTGCAGACATGCAGTGTGAATACTGTTGAATTCCGCTTACCGGCCGGCGCTGGCGCAGGAACCGATTAATGATAAAGCCGGCGGAACTTTGAATCGTGAGATGCCCACGGTACCTTCCTCCTATACCTTCAAAACATTCATTGTCGTATACTACGGAGCTACAAAGACCAAGACCCTGTAAACTACTACCATAGTATGTAAGAGATACAAAAGTATCAAAGGCCTGAACATGAAACGGCTGTCTTGCATTTACGAGGAACTTGCTGATAGTTCGACTTCGAAAAAAGAAGAGAGGCCAAAAATGAGTCTTGCTATTTATCACGTGATGATAAGTGATAGTATCGTTCCGAACCCTGATCACGTGCACTAAACACTGATTCGATCAGTACTGGCGTGCAACGTAGTGTCTGTGTCTGCGGTTCATAGTATTCTCGGTATAGAGATAACTTTCAAGATATCAGAAATTCTCTAAGAGGATGCTATCGGTTTACCAAGTGTGGCAAAATTGAATTGATTGGTACGCGTTCAAGTGTGCCACAAACGCATTAATACAGCACAAGTGAGCAGAAGCATTCTAAAAACGTTTAGGCTGTAGGTAATATAGATATCAAAAACAGAGCGCTGCTTCTACCCCCTGTGCTATGAAGAAGGACTTCTTTTATAATCTCACATGTAAATTGAAAAAAAATTCACACGCATTCGGCACAAGTTAACTTTTTGAGATAGCAAGACAGGAACTATGGCAGACGAAGCATAATGGAAAAGAATTAACAACGTTACTCTTCTTATGTGTCAACTATGGTTCTTATATTCCTTAAAATTTAGCAGCCAGCTAAGATCCCCGGGAGACCCAAGTTCGTTAGTGTGCTGACTGTCTAAAAAAAAATGGCCTAGATGGTCTTGAGGAGCACCAATCCGTATTTGCCTCAGTGTTTTGTAAACCAGATATCTTCCTGATAGGTAGACTTTGGCGTCTTCCTAATTTCTCATTCACTACTGTTTGAGAGTGCTATTGAATTTGTGAAAACAGAGAGATGTAAAAAGGGACTCCAGTGCAACTCACCCCTCACTATTGAATTGGCCGTCGTCTACGCTTGTCTCAATTTTTGCCCGGGGCGCCGGGAAAAAAAATCATTCGCAATATATGCAAGCATAGAAGAACTTTCGAACTCTGAGCCATGTAAATACGAAGATCTTACCGTTTATAATGTCGAAACATGGAGTGTTCATGTTTTTCGAACTTGAAAAGAAGAGCAATGACCCAGTGGATAAGTATCTCAATCGGTGAAAAGCTTCATGATATCTAAAACTGGTATTGATCTACGCATATTGCACTTACTACAAGCTCACTTCTCAAGTATTTGAATATTTCAAATGTTCAAGTTGGATCAAGTGCTTTGAATCAACTTAGAGTGTACATGTATATATTAGGAAAGAACATGTATATATTAGGAACATAAAACTATATTTACTCAAGTTTGTGTTTTCTTTTAAATTCATATCTTGCTAGCTTTACAGTGCTAGCTTTACAGTTGTGTAACTGAGTTATAACTCTAGAGAGCTTAAATTAAGCTCAAATTTGGAAATTTAATATTGGTTACTACTGCTACATGTATCAACTCTACAGCACTTGGCTAGACCCGTGGATAAGGTCTCGAGGTTGCAGATGA
Organism: Geotrichum fermentans; assembly: GCA_030564905.1. Taxonomy (NCBI): domain Eukaryota; kingdom Fungi; phylum Ascomycota; class Dipodascomycetes; order Dipodascales; family Dipodascaceae; genus Geotrichum; species Geotrichum fermentans. The sequence goes on from JAJMAG010000293.1 coordinate 14,056, forward strand.
TCAAATTGATACCTGTGTTATATGGCTACAGCGCACAAATGCACAGCTGTGCTTTATTTGAACTTAGATATTTATGTAATATCAGGTAGCCCATTGAAATCCTTTCTGATAGTTGCCGTTAATCCATCTTTGTTCACATATTTTTGGTGCCAAGCCTATCAAACCCTGAACACCTTATCCTCTTTTATGCAATCGGTTAAAAGCTTTCCCGTTCTGATAGGGGAACATTGAAAACATTGTGTACAGCGTCGAAGGGTTCGTTAATGCCCCGGATTCCAGTATTTTTTCAACATTGAATAAAATGAGAAGCGCAGTGAACAAAGGGGTGACCCTGGCTGGTGACCCAGACATGGTTTTATAGGACTTCAATGTTCATGTCACAGGTGGTCGTACAACGAAACCCACTGATATTTGAGGTGAAGAAATTTGAACTCGCAATCCTCAGCCAATTGTTTCGATTTATGACCGATCATGGCAAATTTGAAGCGTGCTTCAAAGGTCAGCGTTGCTTATAACTGATATTATTACTTCTGTGAATACGGATATATCCTTATTGAATATCCGCTCTATTGCAGCGAGCGATCCGTATTATCGGCACTCTTTCCGGAACTTAATCTCAGGGTACTTCTAGATTTTATAAAAGCATCTTTGCAGTGGTGGAGTTAGCTTTATAACTTGATTCTCATTTTCTAATGAAAACCAATGACAGCCAACCGTGGCTGTTACCTCAAGGGTTTCTTCCAACCCAAATGCGTTACTGAGTTCCCTTTTGCTGTTGAAGCTTAAAAGCACGAAACGCATTCAGACATTCAGGGACTACTATCTCCATCGCAAAACTCCGAATCAGTGATTGAAATATGTGACTTGAATAACATTTGAACGCATTCGTTGCAAAGTTTGAGCTAGAACGTATCTGCATAGGGCAAGCATTTACCATTAATCAATCATATCAACTTTGAACCTTCAGCGTTCAAATGGTGGCACTAAACAAATCAAAGATTTGAACACCGTTGGCATCTAGCGATCTGGATGATTAGGACCGGTGCTGCACGTGAACTTCACTGACTGCATTTAGCGCAAATATTATATATTTCTCAGTATCAATACAGAACATAGCGCAACTTGAAGGATATCAATGGCCGGCTGAAAATTGATTTATTTTTTGATTCTCCAGCTAGCAGTAAGCATTTTGAGCTCGCACGCATGTGTGGTGCCATTTCTTGGAGTTCAACGTTCAATGTTACCCTTAAAGAAAGGCTTCCCTTTTGGGGCCAAAACCCCCCAAAAAACACGAGCACCTGTGTTGGCCACCCACATGAAAAAGAATACGATGAATAATGCATGCGAGAGGGCCCGGAAACATATGTAGTGCCCAACAGCCAAAGCTAGCTATCATATATATGGACATTTGGAGTCAGGATATCTCGTGTAAAGATCAAAGGCCCAAAGGTTCAAATGCTGCTGAATTTTTATTATCATTCTTATAAAATTACTATGCTGGATGCACGGTGGAGATAATGCTCACACGACCCAAAATACCGAGAAGATAGGATAAGATCAAGATGTCAGAAAGTCACGGAGATAGATAGATATTTATTATTGTTATTCTTACTGTTACAAAGTATCAACTAAATTTCAATGAGACGTTTTGGCAGCCAGCAAAAGTCCATCAAATGACCCTACATTTGAATTGATAGCAGCGTGGGTACATTGTACATGGGTAACGCTTTGCTCTATGCAAATGGAGGGAGGGAAACATTGAAGGATTTTAAAGTAAATATGGACAGAGTTATTAAAAAAAATAAGCCTGCTATATATTGAAGATCATAAGCATATTCCCTATCATGTAGAGCTTTCAAGTGAAAAGTCCAAGTAAAGGATCGATTCTCAGTCAACCTTTCCTTCCATGTTTGTTACAGCAACGAAAGCACAAACTGTATACATCGACTTGAACTTGACCACCCAGTGCTAAAACGAACAACATCAGTAACAAACATCGGGATTACCAATGCATCGAAGAGAGGCGTCAAATTTCGATAAACATTCTTTACGAGTACATACGTACATGTATACTATACTTTTTTAATTAACATTTGAAGCGAAATGGGGGACTCTTGCGGGCACTTCAAGTTGGTCGGTATTGAAAGGCTTCTGCAGTATTTGCCAGGATGATAATTTACCTATCAATGCCGCTGTGGTCGTTTCATCAATTTTACAAGAGCTCTAGTAAAAGGACCCAAGGTTGTCCCTTTTATGAACGCTTCAGTGAATATGGAAACTACATACATGTATGTATGGAGTAGTCATGTTTAGTAATGCCGTAAAAGTTACTAGTTGCACACGATGTCCTACATATTGACAAGGATGAACATTTGAATATTAATTACATACATCAGTGTATAATCCATCACTCATCATTCATCATCAACCATCTTAGCACTTGAGCACTACAGATGTAGAGCAGATGAATTCTACATACAAATTGGCTTGTTACATATATTATTTACCAGTGGAATGGAAGGAGGCCCATGCGATACTAGTCCACAGCTAGCCAAATTAGGCTAGCTTGTAGCTGCTGCTGGCAGTCTGCGGCGTATTGAGCACTCGAGCTCATCAATACATGCATGTGCAACTTGAACACCATTGCAATTGATCATTCATTGCTAACATTTGAATACGCCCGATGCAATAATACTACTGCTGAAAGCTTAAGGGTTCGCTCGAGCAACAACATTGGCCATCAATCAGCTGCGCAAAGACCAGATTAACTTTATACGCGCGTAGTATTAGCCGGCAAGTCCGAAATAAGCTCTTGCAGTGCACTCAAGCTGTTCACAAACCGAGCGGTGCGCTAGAAACATTTATACATCATAGATGGTAAAAACAGCATACATATGAGAGAAGGGATCCAAATGTTATTAAAATGAACACCAATCCCATGGAGATCTTCGTTCAAATGTTGGCAGCTAAGATCTCCAGAGAATTGGTGTTCAGTGGTGGCGCTTAATGAAGGAGGAGGTTTTTTAAGGTTAACAAGAACTATAATAATTGTATAATTATCCTTATATCTACAGCTATAGTTTTTATATTGATTGTTAGCAGCCAGCTAAGATCATCTCCGAGGGACCGGAATAATAATAAAAAGCAGAATAATAGTAATATCGTTTTTTTCCTCTAAATTGATTAATTTTTGGCGCCATAATAAAAGCGCACTATTTATTTTTTCTGGGGTAGTACCGTCCGCGCGTTTCATGCATGCATGAAACTAAACCCATACCCTGGAATCAAAAATATAAGCGAGAAGAACATGAAACCCATGAACTGAAGGTCCATTTATGAGCCATTTGAGTCTTCGTTTAAATTTCATTTCGATGAAATAATTGAACGACTGAACTAGACAAGCAGTAAAACAAGTTGTTGAGTCCAGCACTCCATCAATTTCAAGAATTGATGCTAAAACTAGCTTTTTTGAGGGAAAAGCATTGACCGCGTCAAAAGTGAGGCCAAAGACATGTATACATTCGGAAATTTTGCGCAAGCTAGCACCGCCTCCGAGTCCCTAGCGCTGCCACTATAATGCTTAGTTCCACTATATGTGATGTATATGTACTGCATGGATATACAACTTAAGCACTGAGTTGAACCGCGTTTTCTGGAATTAGATTCCACAGCTTTGGAAACCTACATGTATGAATGAAAAGGAACATTGAAGACGACGAGACTCTTGAAGAATTCAGGTTGACAAAAAGTCAGCATTGATAAAGAAAAAAGGCAATACTGGAGTAAAAAAAAAAATAATAATAATATTACGCGAGGAACCGCAATGGCTGCCTAACGAATTTGAGTTTGAAGCCATGAATACAATTTTTTTTATTTGCAATGTATCAACTGGAGCAAGCTAGCTACATAGTATGCCAGTGTGCTGTACAGTACACGCCTGGATATATTCTCAAGTACTGCAGCATACATATACATGGAACTTTGAATCCTTACATTGGTGTTATATAGATAATGCTAAAGACGTCTTGCTGCAGACACACCCTGCTTACTAGACTGCGCTCTCTGTTCACCACATGTGCAAACTTTGAATTTCAAACTAGTTTTGAACGACTATTTCCTCTCGCTAGCTAGCACTATAGCTAGAGCCCTCTCAATCACTCTTGCTTGGGTTGGGCTTTCATGTATGTACCCTGCACAAATCACAAATCGGCTACCAGCATCATGTATAGTACGTACACTCAACTTGAACATGATCAATATAAATGAAAATATATTTGAAGCGCGCTGGATGTTTGAAATACATGCATTTTACTAGTAAACACTGGTGATTACTTTCGGAGCTCTGCGTATCCCCGGCCGTTACAAGCACAAGACAGACATAGTATATCAAAATGCTATCAATGATGGGTCTGCGTAACGCGCACGTGCGCTTGAGAGCAATAATATTGGTATTCAACATTGATAATACTTGGATATAGACATCCATCAAATGATAACAACCAGTTTAGGCAATTCAAAGTTCTCGTCCTTGTTGTGGATGATAACCGCGCAAGAGCTTAAAAAGGCAAAAGGCCTTATAAAAACGATGAGATATGTAGTTCTACTTGTATAATAGATTTCATGGCCCGGCTGAAAAAAACGTTGGATTCAAGTTGTGAAGTTAAACGGTAGGTGCTCGCCGGTTCCCTACTGAAGAATGTGCACAGGGGTCCGTATTTAGCTATATATTGATATTGGTTCTTGTGCATGCTTATCAACCCAGTAAGAAAGAAGCACACAGGTCACGGATTGTCGCTTTGAATGTTCCATGGCGCTGTAGTATGTGTGAATTCCCAATTGAATGCCAAGTGGATCAAACCGTTTTAGAAAAGCCTTTGTGTGTTGTGCCGTTGAGAGAATGTTCCTGGGCCGTTTTATTTCCTTCCAAAACCGTTACGAACAACGCAGAAAAACAAAAACAAAGACTGCGCTTGAGTGACGCTCATCTTCGCTCAGCAGCACTGAGGAACTCGCGCATTGAACCCTGAACATTCAAGGTTCAAATTTTTGATAAACATTTGAGGATGGTACTTATACTGATTGTTTTTTATTATTGTATTTCTTCTACACTTGTAACTACAGAGCCTCTCGCTCGCCTATTTACCGCCGTGACACGGCTTGGAGCAGGCGCTTCTTCTAAATACATACAACGCCTCACGCACACTCGCTAAAATATACGTAGTTCACCCACCGCCTTGGCTACATTCATTCCCAGGTCATTTTTTTTTTTTTTTTTTTTATTTATTCATCCCATTATTATGTGGAACTACCTATTCTTGGAGACATGGAATACTAACAAGAGATAATTGACCTGGGTCTGGGGAGAGAGAACCAGCCTTCTCCCAAAAAAGGTATCGTCGTGCTTTGTTCAGTTGTTCCTCACGTCAATAAAAATAATATATTACATACCAACTAGAATTTTTTATAATCAATACGAGGTTTTAGAGGCCAACCAAGATCTCCAAGGGATCGGAGTTTGTTCGTGGCGCTGATAGCCTACTCGGCTTAGATGAAATTTCCCCTGGATTTGGGCTCTCAGAGCGCCCTTCGAATCCTCTGAAACCCGTGGCACTTTGGTGACGTAGTTTCCAAGTTTTTTCTCGCACAAGATGAGACCGCCAGTCTCCTAAAAAAAAAGACTGCTGAGAGCATTAAAACTCAATTGATATCGATTGATGCCATGATACTATATACATGTTGTGTACATACATGTAAATACAGAGCAGTAGCTTTTATGTGTAGGCGCCCTGGAAAAATTTAAAACCCATATTTAGCGTTGAGCACGCACGCCTCGCACTGCTAAATATCAACTTCAAAGAGTGGGCCCGTTCACTTTGCAGAGAAAGCACAAAAAAACTAAAGCCATTTATTCAAATTTCAATATAAGGTATAACTCAGACTTACATATGTACAGTAGCCTACACACAGAAAAAATAAATTTGCTCTAGCGTTTTGCTTTTTCGTATGTGAAGAATTTCTCGCGTTTTGTTAGGCGAGTACGCGAGCTGGGCCTTGCAAGAGAACCATCTGAAGTCATAGGGCAAAACGCATGACGAGCGTAGATCGTCATCGTCTCGTGGTCATGATGACGGTTGTCCAATTTGTACACGTCGTCCTCGTTCAACTTTGAATGTTGTTTTTATCTATAGTCGTGCTGGGTCAGCTATCCGGTCATCGCGAACCGCATACCCGCTCTCTCACGGATCAGTAGTTAACCCATAAGCCATAGCGCCCTTCTGCGGGATGCTCCGCTCCGCATCCGACGACGCCGGTCCTCTGACGCTGAATGTATTGTTCGATGTACGCACAGACATAATCAAGCCACTGTTCTCTCATGAGTTGTGCTCTCTGTGCGTAAATTACATGGATTTTTTTTATTTTTATCAATTTATTCATCTCAGTAGTAGTAATAGAACTAGTTACCTATTATCTCGAACCGAAAAAAATACGAAAAATACAATCCCTACCGTAGACCTTACATATACCAACTCCGACGGTAGTAGTAGCAGCAGCTGTATGTAGTAGAAATATGTAGATGGAACGGGATTCAGAGATCCATACGATAGAGAGTATCAGTGAGACGTAAGAAATAAGGCCACTGTCAAAATGAGTCCTTTAAATTGTACTGTATGTAGTGGCGTAACAGTCTTTCGATTCGTCGTATCTCTTACTCGGTACCTCTTCAGCAATGAGACATGATTACATTATACAACATTGAAACAAGCAGAACCTCGAGAGCCTAGGCTGGGTTTTTTCAAGTACTTTTCACTTTAAAAAATCTTTATATTCTTCTCATATCCATTTATTTCATGTATTTGCATACATATACTTGTATTAGAGTTTGTAACAAAACTTTTCTTATCAATTTTAAGCACTTGGGGAGGATGAGCCGTCTCAGAATGGCTACGACACGACAGGATACCGTTCTGACAATCGTCGTGTCTGTCCACCAGCGTCAGGGAGCAGCTGTACCAGCAGCGAACATCAATCATAATCACTGCATTTATCAGTAGCAGTAGTAGCAGTAGTAGAAATAATACCTTTTGAGACTATTATCCACGTGTTTGTTCTCTGGAAAGATACACATGTACAGTACATGAATACATGCCAGCAGCATTTGAAGTCTCTGGTGCCAACTTGAAAGTCCCTTGATTATTGCACAAGCCGATATATCTTGAAGAGTCCCAGTTATGTACTGCACAGTGTACTTGTGTGCTCGTGAACAACCTGAAGCCGGCCCAGAGAAACCTAATTGATACGCTGATGTGGGATATGTACGCAATGCCAGTTCAGTGTCCTTGTTGATCAGCATGCATTCAAATATAAGAATCTAGTAGTAGCTAGCTAGCTAAGCTTAGAATAACATATACAGTACATAGTAATTTGATGACCTACACAGTGCTCTAGAACATGAAAATACATGTAAATAACTTTGAACACTCCAAACTTCAATTGATGATTCATCCTGGTAATTGATTTTTGCAGCTAAGCTTTGAGTGAAATAGATTTCATATAATTCAATGGCAATAGAAATGCATTTCATTTATGTCCTTGAAATGGACGAAAGAAAAAATAAAACTTGATTGCCATTCCATTTATTTTTTTATTTGCGTTTGGGGAGGGGGGGCAGTGGCCTTTTTGTGGATGCGTTGCCCCTGAGTTACTACTGATGGTGATGACCAATTTCAATGTTAAAGATGAATAGAAATGGATTCGAAGAGAAAACAGAAAAAGAAATGTGAATGTGAAAAGGCCCGAAAAAGAAAGAAAAATGAACAGCGAGCGCTGGCTCTAGACCAAACTCAAATCATGAACGCTTATGATTTTGTATATATGTGGGTAACGCAAATTGAACATTAGCGCAATCGATCCGGGCCCTTGGAGATCTTAGCGCGCTGGTTGCTAAAACGTCGACCTGATTGAATGGAAAGTTTTAAGTGATAATTAACAATAACAATAACAATAATAGTAATGATATTAGCGCTCGCGCACAACCTTTTTTTTTCTTCCCATTTCTACCCTGTTCAAACAGCGCATAGTAGTATCCATATTGAAAGAGCTTGAAGACTAAAGAACGGCCAGTTCAGAAGTTTCACCACCAACCAACCAAGAAGCTAGCAGAGAATAGTATACTAGGGAAGTGCACATGAATTGAACAACTCATTTTGTTATTTTAGTATTCATCAAAAGCAAAAAAATCAAAAAAGTAATGTGTGGACACAAATGGGCGGGCCCAGCGTAGCCTGAATTTCTTTTCATTTCAGCGTTTGAGGGAAACACTGAAAAAAGAATTCAGTAGAAGTAGAAGAACTTTGAACATTGAAGACATCTGGAAGTAGAAGATTCATAAAAATAATAATAATAATAAATAACAAAAAAAGATTATTTATGGTCTTCATATGCACACACTTCTTTTGGCCGCATTTAGGTACACAGCATACTGGTTTCTTTTTCTTCGTTTTTTTCGCATTTTGATATTCATCAGTTATAATTAATATGTACAATTTCATAGTTTTGTGAGCGTTTTCATCACCATCTCCATTTGATACACATGTGCTATATACAAATATATAAATATATACATGTATCGTCATCATCTTCTCCTTTCCGCATTTTGGATATATTTTCTCTTTTTTGCTCCGCTATACTGCTCTCACCCATTCACTACCATTCTTTCTCATTATAATCTCGCACAATGAATAACTCCCATCTGTTCGTTCCAATGTCCCAGCAACCTCTTCACCCTTCACAAGACATGTCTTCTCCCATGGCAATGAGTAGGCCGCTATATCCTCAGAATATGGCCCCTACTTATCCATATTACATGCAGTCGTTCTCTACACCGTCCTTGGCTTCTGCTACCCCAGACCATCTAACCTACGACGATTCACCTAACCACCACCATCATCTTATTTCGCGGCCAGCCAGTGCAATGGACTTATCCAATGGCTACCTCCTCCAACAGCATATTCATTCGGCCCCCCACAGCCAACACACTTCTCCATTAATGCACCACAACATTGCACCCGGCTCACTCTCACAACATGCCTCTCCATTATTACAACACCAACAACAATTACCACATCACCAATCATATCTCGACCCAGACTCACATGCATACTCTGTTCTTTCTTCATCATCGCCGGACCTTGCTAATAGCCAACTTCCAAATACCGCCGCAGACAATGCTAGTGCAAACTCTGAATACATGAATGCATTAGAGAATGATCCATATTTCATTCCTGTTCAGGGCGTGCTACCTCCCTCCAAAAACATTGACGGCAGGTACGAATGCCAATTATGCGAGCGCTCGTATACACATGCCAAACATCTCAAGCGTCACATGATGAGGCACACGGGCCAAAAGCCATATGGCTGTTCGTGGTGCTCAGCTCGATTCACAAGACCTGATATCCGCAAGCGCCATGTCTCCAAGTGCAAAGTACGCCGCAAGATGGAAGGCATGGAGTCTATCAAAATTGAAGAAGAGAACCCTGCAAAGATGATTTCGCTAAAGAATAAAAAGCTTAAGGAAAACAGGCAGCGCAAGGCGGCAGCTGCTGCGGCTAAGAAACAAACTGGTGAAGACCCTTCTTCCAAGTCAGAGGCATCTTCTTCATCCGACGAAGCTGGGTCGTCTCCGGCCCCTCCATCTCCAAAAAACGCATGTGATTCTATTTCTTCTTCAAAAGCAACAACGGCGGTTTCTCAAGGCGCACCTCCTGCTGGCTCAGTTTCATACGTCTCACCAGTTACTAACGGCTCTTATATCAGCGCGGCAAACTCAGCTATCAACACCCCTGTTCAAGATTCGCTTACCCTTCCTCCCAATACCATCACTCCCCCTCCTGCCAGCACCGAATTTGACCCTTCTGTTCTCAAGGCCTACATCAAGAAGGAATTTGAGACCGGTGAAGGCTTTTATAGCACCCCTGTTCTTTCTTCCAACGAACTGCCTCTTCCTCCTCAGCATGTGGCAGCGTGTCAACAACCCCAGCAGTTGCCGCACCATCAAACCGTTTACTTTCGCGCAATGCCAACTCCGTCCGTCATGCCTTCTGTTCCGCCCACCGTCAGCGAGTACATGACCTCCGGCGGCGACAGATCACCCGTAGGCTATTACATTGCCGTGCCTCCTCCTGGCAGTGCACACGTTGGCCATATTCCAGCCCCGTCGTCCAATGGCACCAATGTCGTGCATGCTCCAAACTACGGAATGGGAATCTGCTACGCTCCGCCGCACCAGCACCAGCACACGCCGTCTCAGCAAGTACCTCCACACCCTCAGATGCTGACCCCCCAGCAGTATGACCTTGGATTACCGCCGCAGCGGAGAGCAATGGCCGAATCGTCGTGCATGTATGGCGAGTCACCTTTAGAGACTTTTGTGCCCCCCGTGTACCAAGAACAGCAATAATAAAAGAGAAGCTGCAGAAAGGCATATACGGAAAAAAAAAAAAAAAAAAAAAAAAAAAAAAAAAAAAAAAAAAAAAAAAAAAAAAAAAAGCAAGAATTAGGGAGACGGACCAAAAAAAATACAGAGTAACAAAAAGAAAAAGGTGTAAATTTGAAAAACGTTTTTATTTTGGATTTATTAGCTCTCGCTACATCGACATCATTTGCAATGATATGTATTTATTTATTAGTGTTTTTTTTTAATTGGATTTTTTTTCATACAAGACTTGCAATAGTTCTGGAAATCAAAACTCGTTGAAAAAAGTGTATCTTCCAAGACAGATGGACAATCACTTTCGAGATCTCTCCCTCACTCTTGCTCTGACTCTCTCAAACCATAGTACTGGAAATATGCACTTGTTTCCAAGCTAGCTAGCGCTACGTACAGACATATAGCGCTAGCATGCGATGCAAATTGCACATGCCAGACCTTTTTCTATTCACGTACGATTTACCCTTAATTAATATTTTGGGTCTAGTCGTTTTTGGTGCGTCCAGTTTTGGCTAGTTTATGTCTGCGGTCGATTTGGACTACATTACTTGAAAGCTTAGAGAACATTTGAAGCTTATCGATCGTTGGTACCGTCAGTTCTTTTTTTGTGTTTTGTTTTTTCTCAACGTCGTCATCACCAGTGAATATCATCATACTGATACGTGCGCGCACGGTTTGTGAACCCTGCAAACAGTGGAAAAAGATTTCGGATTGACTGCTTAATTATGTAATTAACAAATGTTTTCAGTTTTTTTTACATTTTTTATTGCGCCTCTTAAGGCTCGTACCGTTGTTGTCAGCACTTGAGATCATTGATGATAATCTGGATTCATACTTAATTATTTTCTACTCAACTGCATGGCACGGCATAAATGGTAGCTTCAATTGAAGCCTCGCTAGGCGCACGCCTACGTCCATCATGTGGAGGTCAGAAAGCCGACATTTTCAATCTCCATCTAGAATATTGGTTGCTAGTAGCTGCTTTAAAATTTTTCCCCAATTAATTGATGTTTGATATGAATTCAACGTTTTTTATTACATGTATGCTATAAAATTTATTATTATTATTTGTTATATGTCAACTGCGGTTTACGTACTCTATAGACGTTAGCAGCCAGCCAGGATACCCGGGGGACCCGAGTCCATTAGCGGTGGTGCTGATTGTCTAAATGGCCTAGACTGTCTAGACGACATTTCCCCTGGAACAGGTTCATCAAAGGATCGCTCTGGGATCGGTGGGCGTTTGGTCAC
>JAJMAG010000294.1:0-25742 GCA_030564905.1 Geotrichum fermentans
GGCCAGGCTCGCGGCCGCGGCCGCCGCCGCAGAGCTGGGCTGCTGGTGCTCGACGGGCATGCTGTAGTACTGGGGGGTGGAGTAGACAGGGAGGAGGCGCTGGGTGGGGACGTAGCAGTCCTCGGGGAGTGGTGAGATGGAGCGAGAAGATGCAATTGAGGACGACGAGTCTGAGTGGCAGAGGGACACGGGGGTGCTGGGTGCGTTTGAGTCGTGCATGAAGGGGGGAGGTGAGTAGAACGGGTTGCTGCCGGCTGGCGACGTAGCTTCGTCTTGGAACGGGCTCATTGTCATGTAGTCCTTGACGGACGCAGCAGGGGTCAGTGCCAGCGAGTCTCTGAAGACGCTGTGGCTTTGGAAGTAAGGGTTGTACTCGACATCGTGAGCACCGCAGTAGTCGGCCGAGCCCTCCGTCATGGGGGTCATGAGGCCCATGGGTGAGATGGTCTGATGGATGGGGGTCTGTGTGATGGCGACCAGCGGGGAACAGCTGGCTGGTGGCATTGCGCTGATGGTTCTTGGAATGATTTTGGCATCGGGAGTAGAGGTGAGTTCAAAGGAGATGGGCTCTGAGAACTCGAACGTGGGCTCTAGGTCCTGTGTGGGCTCTTCGTACCATGACTTGGAAGGGAGCGACGACATGTAGAGCTGAAGCATATCAGGGTCTGTCTCAAAGACAGGCTCGCAGTAGGAGGAGGCGACAGAAGACATGGTGGTGATGTATGGGGAAAAGAGTGAATGCGTGAAAGGAATGGACGGCGAGATGGAGAAGATGGAATTAAAAGAAGGGAACTCGATAAAGGAGACCAAGATATATATATATATATGTGCAGAAGGTAATAGATGAATTCTTTTCAACAGAGAGGAGGTTTGGACTCTCTGCTTTGAATCTTGAAGGTAAATTTCATCGGGCGCGAAAAAAAAGAAAAGTCACTTAGCGCTAGAAAGCGCCAAAAAGCAAGTTCAACTGAATCTCTCGATTAGAACGCGGAAAAGAAAAGTTTGACCTTTTTTGAAAGGGCCGGCAACGAAAGAAAAAAAGAAAAATTAAACGCGAGCGCGCGCCGCTCTGCGAGTCACTGGTGGTTTGCGTGTGTGGTTAATGTAACCGCGTGTTGGAGTGACTAATACGGTTGCAGCCACAATTATGGTTAGTAGCGTAGGTTACAGCACGTAGTAGTGCCGGTGTTCCAAGACTCGCGTTCCGAGGCCAACGGCGCCAGTTACTACGCGGACTGTGAGTTTGCACATGTTTAGTGGATGACCCTGGACACCATCATCATGGACTGCAGATTGATCTAAGCTTGGTATCATTGCTCTTGGTATCTTCAAGAGGCTGAGAGAGAGCACAAAGTGATGGCAGTGATATTGAGCCCTTGAGCCCTTGGAAACTGTATCTGAGTGCTGTGATATGTGATACATGCTTTGATTCAACCACCGAGGTGCCCTCTTCTTCCTCGCTGGCATCTTCTTTTCTCTCTCTATGCTGCGGTTGATGTGGTGGTTGCATCATCGATCCAAGCTGCACTTGAGGACCGCCGAGGTCAACAACTGAACCTTACCATGCTGCGTGTGTGGTGCTCAGCTGTTGTTGTTGCCAAAAGCCTTGAGGCTTCTTTGCTTGGTCGGCAATATTGGCGGTAGTAGTAGCCCACGGTGGTAGCCCATTGGCGGTCTCTCCATGGATGGAGCTCTTGACGGGCCATGATGCCATATCTACATATACTCATGTATGCTAATCTCTTTCTTTATGTGCCATGCCTTTTGGTTTCTCTCCACGTCCTCCACCCAGGCTGACGTCTGCTACTACCATGTATATATGGATGCAGCACTAGTGAGCAGCACTTGAGCGCACTGGTTGCTCCTCCCGCTCTCCGAATTCCCACGATCGACGTGTTTGGTGCCTTTTGTTCGCGCGCCCGTGTTGCAGCTAAAACGTGCCAACATGTGAAGCGCTGCAGTTGATCCTGCGGGTGCGCATCACCAAGACACAGATTTACTCAGGACCCTGCAAAGGCTGGAGGCCCGTCGTCATGGTGACCAGCGTCGCTTTCGATGTTATCCGATCAATCAATCAATGAGCTCACCGTACGCACTTCCATTGCCAGTGCTATGTATAGTAACAGGTGTCGATGCCAGATGGTACTGCTACTCGTATACTTGGAACAGTGGAGTCCGGGACTCGTCGTGGAAAAAAACGTCTGGCGCTTAAGGCGAGGCCCGGCCGAAGAGACACAGCTGAAAAAACTTTAGGGGGAAATTCGTTCTTGCAACGCTGAAAGCATCGGACTGCATCGGAATCGCTGCCAGCACGCTGAGTGGAGAAAAACGCAAAAATCACTTGATTTCCTCCCTTTTTTTTCACTCCAGTGCTCACAGCTGCTGTTAGATTGATGTTGGTGGTCAAATTGGTGGTAATGGCACAGCTCACGTAGTAGTAACACAGAGGCTCATAAGGTATCAATCAATACTAATGAGCCGGAAACTGTAAACTGTAAACGTTCCCTCGTTAACTCTCTGCGCGATCAGTCGCGCAACATACTATATGACTTTTTGATTTGAACTCAACCGACTGCCTAACCTGCCATGCCCCCCAATTTCTCAAGTGAGTCGCTTTTCATGATGTTGAAAAAAACACTAACCGGCACCATGGCGCCGTCAAACCTTGAACTCTAAGGTCCGTAAATCTAAAGCACTTCGTGACGTCGACAACATCCTATGCCACACACACACACACACACACACACACACACACACACACGCCAGTACTCCCTTTCTCTGTTCTCTTGCAAGCTTCCTTCGGGCATCGTCAAGGAACAGAGTGCTCAGTTATACGCTAGTCTACTAATTACGCTACATATCACTCGTATTTCACTTGACGAAAATTATTTTTTTTCACCATATGCGAGATGCACTCACCCAGATCGCACCGTGATGAAATCTGCGGATTGTCAGACCCCAGCACTTCCCACCCACGCACGTACGCGTGTGCGGAGAGATTCGCGACGATGATATGCGTTACCTTAGCGGTCAGCAGCATTTACTACTGATTTTCATGACTTGCACGCCATATATCTGTATACGTATTAGCAGTGGTGCTATAGGGACCCCCTTCTCCAACTTTGAGAATATAATTAATTATTATCTTCTTTGTGTGTGTGCAGAGAGCAGGCCAAACTCGCAGGGTTGCTGATTTAGACTAGCAGCGTCAAAGATAAAAAAAAAATTCAAATCGCCATCCATATGGCACTCGCGACTGATTATGTGTGTATCCAAGGCAAAGGTTAATAATCCACGCGCGCAACGCGTGAAAATAGCCAGCTTTGAACAAGATTTTAGCCTGCCAGCTGTGTATGCACATGTACCGTGTACATGTACACTAAATCCTATTCGAGCCTACCTGGGCTGGCTGAGCTGGAAAAGTGCATGAGTGTAAAAATAAACAATGCATGTGGACGCTGGAAACAATGCGGGCAAAGGACTCGTTTCGCCTTGTTCGCGAGGCACGCTAGGTACGTGCCTGCGGCTTTGTGGGTGGGTGAAACCGGACTCGAGGCTGCGCGCTGGGTTGGCGCTGGATCCTCGATCGAGTGAAAGCTCCTGAAAGTCGCGTGGAGGCCTGATAACTGCTCATAATGACAAGCTATAGCTAACTATGTGGCACTCGCGACGACGTCTGGTATATTATACCGGAAACATGACACTGCCGCCGCTTTGTCTTTTCTTGTACCTTTTGGACCATCAGCAGAGGATCAACGAGAGTCACTACTATAGCCTGGAGCTCATCGAGTTAATATAACTCGTTTTGTCTTGGTTTTCCTTGAAACAATGGACGCGAAGAATGGATTCCCCAAAGCTAGAAGCCAGCAAGGTGGATTAGATTTAGCATATATGCGCAGCCAACGTTATTGATAAGGGCAGCGCCTTTTTGAACGCGTGAAATATGGACATGATGTCGCGCCAGAACTCAGAACTCAAAAAGAACGCTGTTCCCTCCGCCAACATTGTTAACAAGAACGCTTCTTCAGAGTACTCTCATGTACTACAGCTTGCGTATTAACCGTGCACTACATGGGATGTGAACTCTCTCTCTCAAGTGCTCTCTCCAAATTAAAAGTGCCACTAATTTAACGCTACATAGCTTAGATTGGTATGGTGTGCACGCGCGGTCTACGACATTGATGAAATGATCCACGGATCGTGTCTGCAACCCTTTCAAGTTGAGAAAAAAAATATTTCGCTTGATTCAGCAGCTACATAGCTGGTATATTCGCTATGGATCAGCATATGGCAATGATTTCAGAGATTCAATTGAATCGAGCTGTAAACTTCACTGTCACCGTCGCAATCAAGGCTATCAATGTAGTACTTGGCAAAAACAGCTGCAGAGAACAAGAACTCAAGGGCTTACAATGTTTCATGCACCCGCAATAATCGCCCGAAAGCTGGATTCAACGTTAACTACATGTATACTTTATGGCAAGAGGAAGAGCTTCCATGTCTTCTCACGTGCTGCACATGTGTTCAGGGTACATTCTTCAACGCTTGCAAAGAACATATTTGAGGAACAAGACAAAAACATACATAGCACGGAGTAAGAAAAATTCATCATCCATCATATATAGACTTCGGTTTGCACGTGTTTGCTCTTCGCCCATGCACGAAACCTTTATCATCGCTCAATGCCAGTCATAGTAGCCCTGTATGGTCCTAAGAGCCCATTCACGGAGAAGCTGCATGTGTGCCATTCAACGTTCCTCCTAATCACAAATAGTACTATAGCTCTCAAGAGACTATAGCTTTCTATAGGGCCACTTCGAATCAAGCTTGAGAGCCGGCCAAGCCAAAGAACAAGGCGAACCGTTCTTCACCAGAACGCGTGAGGCACTTGCCCTATCGAGAACTGCAAACGGGGCCCCTGAATTCTTGACGCGACCTATTTCCAGACATTGATCGCTATATATGTGATCAGGCACTCGCGAGCGAGAGTTTTCGGGCATATATATAATCCAGAGCTTGTTTTCCTGGTTCTTTGTTCGCGCGAACGAAGAGCTAGCCCTGCTCAGAGTGCTCTTTGGAGATATGTCTCGATCGATTGAATTAATGAACTTTGTTTTTGTTTTGTTTTCTTTTGGGCCCGCGGTGTCGGTAAACGTCGACCTGAATATTGAAATATTAAACTCATTTTAGTAGTACTAGTACTACATGGTGATATGAAGACAAGAACTAGTAGTATGTGTGATAATAAGAATTAAGGTTCTTTCCAATAAACATTCGCGAAAAGAATTATTTTTTATTTTTTCTTGAACTTTACGCGTGCGCGCACGCGCGTACGTGTGTGGACGACGCATGGCACAACACACAACACTAAGCGAGAGATTTGCAGGGTCGGACGCGTTGGAAAAAAAAAAAAAAAAAGTCAATCGCACGCGCGCCCACGCGCCGGCCAACCCGCAAACGCGCGCTCACACATGTTGCCACGTGCAGCCCATAACAACCTTATGCGCGGTCCTGCAACGCATGCATGGCACTAGTGCGGGTTGCGCGGGCGCGGGCGGTGGCTGTGGGTGGGGCCAGAGATCTTTTTCGAAAAGCGTTTAATCGGCGGGTGTTCGTTAACCCGAACGCTAGTTAACTTCACACTACAACATGTATTGAACCTTGGGCTTCATCAATTGATAGAAGTCTTTTTTATATATGTACGAATTTTGGACTTGGAAGCCTCCGTTCTAAGCACGACTACGGCCGGTCAATGGAAGCCAAAAAAGGTTGTCACAATGGGCCTGCAAATACGTGCAAATCTCAACTCTACGGCACATGCTAGCGCTAGTGTCCTCCAACGGCGTGAAGGTTTAAGGAGGTTAGGCAACATGGTTATGTAAACCAGCTACCGTGGTCACTGTCAAAGTCCGAATATGGACGCGCAGTCCAACTTTGAATTATCTTACGCTTCAATGTCCAATATTCGCATGTTCGAATAAGACCAATTTCCAAGAGCTTTTGAACTTCAGAGACATTCGACATACTACTCCCGAGCTCGTATACTAGTTACGCAAGTACCAGTACTCCATGCTAAAAACGTTATTTCGTTCTGGAAAGAACTTCGATATTCATGACTTCGTAGCGGCTGGCAGAATCCTCCCTCGAGAAGACCAATGCGCCATTGCCCTGTCGTCTTTCGCCGAGAAGACAGAAGCCCATGATGGCCACTAGCAGCAATTGGACTTTCAAGTTCCAAACACACCCGCTGCACCCTCTATTGGCTCCCGCTTGGGCCGCCAATCGCCCGCCTATCTACCACCGCAAGGCGATCGAGGCTAGGCAAAAGGGACCTCTAGCAAGGCAGCACCGCTTGGCGCAACACTTTTTCCATCAATTACAATGGCAGACACCGCGTTTCGACACACCCTTAAAGGCCTTTTTGGGGTTGAAAGTTTTCACTCGGCAGCACTAGCTAGCAGCTGTTTTGTATAAATTTATTGCTCTGTATATCCGCAGTCGTCTCTGTGCGTCAACCTTTTTTCTCTTCCCTGTATACATGGCCTCTTGGCTCTTTGTCTGGGCAACAGCGCGCTCGCGCGCGCTTCGGCCCAACACAGACAACAGGGTCGTACGTCCCTACGCGTGGCACGACGCCAAATCCTTCTCTACCGGCCGGCCCTACGCGCGTGTGCGCTTATCAATAGGCCGGCTGCCCGCCCTAGTGCTTCTGCTGCTGCTGCTGCTGCCGAGGTTGGGCCGTATTTGAGTTTCGCACTTTTGCCAATCGAAAGCTAGTAGGGCTGGGCCTGAGCTGCCATGGCTGGGCATCAATCTGGCGTCATTCTTGTTCAGATAGGGTCATACATGTATAGCTTTGCAATTAGCTGGAGGAGCCCTGCAGACTCGTTCGCTCGGCAATTGATGTGAACGCGCCCACGGCAATACATCAATTGGTTCTATTCGATCGATCAGAGGCCCTAAGCAGACCGAGCGGCCGGCCAGTTCAAGTCCTCCCTCGGCTCAAACCAATGCGCTCCTCATTGAATACTGGAGTTTTTGGGTACGGTAGCGAGACGTTTGATTACTTTCAGCGCTGTGCCGTAAAGTCAAGGTTTCTCTCTACCCGGAAGGGAGGGTTTCTATCCGAGTACACACAAGGTATACAAAAGGCTACTAAGGCTTAAAATGGGATAACGCAGCCAGCTATAGCTTATAGCGCTTATAGCGCCAAAAAGGCGCGTAACAAAGATGGATTAACGTACGGCCGAGCGGCCACAAGGCGGTGATTCAATGTTATCAAGGGGTTTGAATGTCTTAACACCATCAATTGATGCTGCTTACATAGAGTATGCTAGGCAGTTATAGTAGCATCATCTAATTAAAAAAACGAAACGATAAACAGATCGGTCATGGCCATCATCAGTTATTAGATCAACCATTGAGGCTAGATATAACGCGCGTTTGGCAAGGAGGTGTTGGAAGTGACTGACATTTGAATTCGATGCTGAGTAGCAATCATTGAAGCGTATAAGTGAATTGGCTTCTGGAGCTGTACGTAGGCATCCTGAAAACAAAACAGCTAGCGTCCTCGCAAAGGAATCGGGCCATTTGCAATGGAAGTATTTTCACTAGTACTCCAGCTCAAGGATGTGTATGTGTAAGTCTGTACAACAAAACGTTCAAAGGTTGCAGGCCAGTGATGGCGAGCTCTACCGCTGAGTACGGCACTTTGCCGCTCCGTTGCTTAAAAAAACTTTGTGAGTGCTACCAGCGTCGGGGCTACTCCGCGCGCACGCGTCATGGCTTTGGCGTGGCTGGAACCTCTGAGGGGGGCTATCAGTAACGTCCAAAACCTTCTTGACCACCGCGGCGCACGCCCACAGATCATAGTAACTGTAATTCAAAAAGTGTTTGAAATAATGTTCGATTGGAATGAAGCATAAATAGACTATTTCACGCCTTCCAAATGGTGTTCCTAGTAAGGACGTCACGGTGGCATTCTGCTTCAATTGCTCAACTGTTTTTGCAAAGAGACAAAAAAGTCGTCTGTTTGGGTGTTGATGATATCCGGCTTGCAATGGCTTGTGTGTGTAGCCTGTAAAATTGTTGAGCTTGAAGCCTTGAGCGTATGGGTGTAAGCTTGAGCATGTATCCGAACGCGCCAGCGAATATTATGTTCTTTGTGAGTTGTGTGTATTTTTGGATACTGCTTGAATAGAGCATTTGAAGGCTGCTTTAGACCTCTATCTGCTTGCGAGTTCTTGATCGAGCAAACACCCACATAATATTATTCAAAGACGGGATTATTTTTTTGTATTATATGGTAGGAATATTCTATGTCTAGTACAGTTGCTACTTCCACCACCACACCACGAGCATCAATTGAATTTCGCGCTCATGACAATTGCAATTGATGGCCATGTATGTGCGCACACACATGTGCAGTTCTAAGACCACTCAAGTGCTGTTGATGATAGAAACAACCGGCCGAGTCACTAAAAAGAACATGCGTGTTGCTTTGCGAATACAGAACTTCACATGAGCAAAGCTAATAGCTACTAACGCTGTGTATTCCCAGTGTTGAGAAATTAACATTAAATTCTATTATCAAGATCGCATCTGCCTTGCATCTCAGTATCTCGCGCTGTCTCCCGATGTCGCTCTTTCTACTACCTCTTTTCAAACGCCCGAATCCACCGGGTGCTACTTAAAGACTCGTTTAGTCGAACTGCTTCCTGTTCTTGGACAGCTAACCTTTGTCAAAAAAAAGCTGCTGTTTATTATTTTCATGAAAAAAATATTCAATTTTTTTTGGGTTTTACTACTTGAGTGAATCGGTTCGTTACTACTCGTTACAGTTGGACGTGTCTCGTTGAAAATGCGTGCCGAATAATATTATTATTTTACCGGAGAAAGAAGGTCACCCAATTGTAAATTTTTTTTTTTTGCCAACTTGAACATCAGGATTTGAAGCTGGAGTAGATCTACATGGAAGCAAACATTTGAAGATGGAAGCAGAGTACTGGAGTAACGCTCGTACTGGCCATGTGCACATGCGCACTTCCCGTGCCAGACATTGTTCTGTAAGATTCTTTATTATAATTCAAACGTTCTTTCAAGGCAGCCCTGCATTCCCGTTGTAGCCAACATTTGAAGTCGTAGCGAAATATCAGAGTCCAAGATCTGCGCATCAGAGACTTTGTGTGCCTTGACTTTCAAATGTTTCTCCTTGAGGAGCGGTTGCACGGTGTTACCTGAAATGAACAATTGATCCCGAATCGTCCGAATGTCTGATACTTGCGTACACTTTAGAAAGATCGAGGACTTTGTGTTTATTCGTGCATACGGGGGACCCAGTGGAACTTGAACGTTGAACTTAGCATGTTGCCATCTTGGGACTGGATGAGTGTGTCGTGTTTTACTCAATCGGCATTCCGGCTGAACAAACTTTTGAACAGCGCAACCATCGATCATTGACCATGGAGCCGTCTCAAAGTAAGGAGCGTCTCATCCCGGATGCGTTTCTAGGGTATATTTAGACTGGAGAGTAAGAGACCAAGACCCGCGGGAAGACTGCTAGCTTGGAAGCACTGGACTGCCATACGTGTAATTTCCTTTTCCAGAATGCCAGTTCCCCGTCGACGCCAAGTAAGCAAAGCATATTTGCCACAAAAGCTGCGGAAATCCAGGCTCATGTATACACAAGCAATCCAGCGCTGCGAGACCTCCGAGTGTTAGAATTCAACTGCGGTGACGGTCAAGCAAGCGTTTTGGGACGTCTTCCGCACAAACATTCAAGTATTGAACATAAGTAAAATCTGGATCTGATCTGAACATTAAAGCTCTCGCTGCTGTTATACCTCATGGAACCATTCACAAGCGTGCAACGTCGGTCAAAGCCTATATACACCCAAGGTACCCTCAGGAAGGTTACCGTATTACTAGGGTTGCCATGTGGGCATATGGAAGCCTGAGTGGGCTTTTGCGTCTCTTGAGACATTGGGTGATGAGATCGCGAACGCTCGATCGTTTTTGTTAACAAGCAGTGAATTTCTCAAGCATCTTGCCATTGATTGATCTAATTGTGTGTTGAACTTGATAGTCAATTCGCTGATATCAATATATAGGAAGAATAAGAATAGAAACAAAATATTCATGCATATATGGTTTTTACTGTGGAGTTGGCATGTTCTAGAAACCTGAATATACTCTAAATCCTACATATTTGTTGCAGCTTGAAGGCCTATAGGCTTGTGGGCTTGTGTACGAGTTGCTCTTGATTCCCATGCCTTCGAGTTTGCATGTTCCTCAACTTGTTTACGCACCTCGAGCTGCTAGCGATCGTGAGTATGTTCGTTGCTACGTACATGTATATATACTTGCTCCTTTTCTGAAATTCCCATTTAGATGAGAAGGTGAATTCTGGCTTTCGGTGGGTACATGCGTAAACTCTGGACACAGGAGAATGTAGGTGAGGGCGACGAGAATCGAGAGTTGAGCAGTGGGTATCTAATGCCACGTAATATCCTGCTAAAACTGTACTGTACGATACATACCCCCGTGAATAAATGTCACTGGCTAGGCCCATAACTAGTGAATTTACTGGCAAAGATACGCTCAATCAATACTCTACCACAGTTGCTGCGCGATTGATATATTCTCCATTACAACTGCAGCGCTCAAGATAAATGATAAGCGTGAAGAGTACATAAAGTTTGAACTAAATGTGAATGTAGCGCTCTCAAGGCATGCAGTTAGAGAATCGATATCAATATGATATGCTCAAATGTTCCAATGCGTTCAACTTGAATTTGAAATGTTTGATAGGTGGAGCTCTATAGTAATGCAGAGGCAATTATAAAGAGATGGATCTGAAAAACTCCAAAAAAGGTTCGCAGCAGCTTCATGCGTCTCGAAGCATCAGCTACATAGTGCTTGTTCGCGCAGTATTGGAAGCACATGTGCAAGCGCAGCTACTGGCATCATGTATTTGCGTACTGCTCAAGTGTTTCTGGCAAAAAACCCAAGTCGAATGCCGGCCCCTGACCAGGCATGCGTGCCATACATAAAACTGCCACCGATCAAAACGATTTTTTCCAAAACGCAGAGTTTTTTTCAAACTCCAGATATTTGACATCAACGATTCGGATTCGTGAGCGCTATTCTCATGCGCATGTATGCTATTGCACTGCCATATGGGTTGCCTGGTGAGTCGCATAGCATGTATTTGAAAACGTCAATATTCCTACAAGCATGCAGGTCGGCCTGTGAAAGCGTATACAACTTGGCTAGTACGTGATATTCATGACGAGGTTCTGCGCTTTTCAAACAGACGGGGTGCGTCGGACGTCGCTCGGGAAACTCTGGAGATAACGAGAGCTCCCCTTTGCTGCAAACGGCCTTCAGATTGACGTTTGGAATCTCACAAAATCTCACCTCGTTTAAGTTCAAAAGCGAAGGTCCACTGATCGTGAGGTGCACAGTGCGCTACGTTCAAAATTTACATCCAGCACTGGGGTCCACCCGAATTTACGCCATATGCGAACCTTGAAAGCTGCTCAAGGCTGCAGATGGATAAAATGTGAAGGTATGAGGAAGCTATAATATGCATATCTAATTTTCCAATTTCAATGCAGTTTGGAGTTTCATTATCACGACTGATTCTGAAAACATTCAAAGCTGACATACATGTATGTTGGTGAGTGTGTTCGGAGACGCGCAGGCCCCAGACCTCAAGCTAGCGCTTATATTTGGCGACTCAACTCATGAATCCAAATCCACAAGTGCATTCTTCCAGCAGAAGTAGACCGTTGGTTTATTAACCTAACTCCAAAGCTTCATTATGTATAATATGTAGTATGGATGATTGCCAGCTTACCTGCGCTGGCCGGATATTTCATTGGGAATTGAATAGCGCGTACTTCAAAATTACCCGCTGCACCATTGTTGTTAAACTGATATGAGACACATTGCTTAGTTAGGCCACGCCCGATGTAACGGTGAAATCTTTTTCTCTAAACCGACTCGTACTAATCCAAATATCCGAGTGTATTGTAGTAGTATTGTTTTCTCTTTTTTAGAATCAATAAAGTCTCAAAAGATCTCGAGCAGATCTGTAAACACTTCCATGCTTTGCCCTGTATTGCAGAGTGAGAAAAGTTAATCACGGAATTCCAAATACCTAGGCTCTTCTAAGTACTAGAAATCTTATGAAGAGGATCTATGATCGATGAGCGAGCATCAACCCGAACCCAAATGAGTAAAATGCGTTTCACCGAACAGTTCCAGGCCTTTGACAGATCCCAAAAGCCTCTCGTATTTACAAAAGTCAAGCGCTCTCAATTCGAATCAATTTCAAGATGAAGTGTTCTAGAAAAGGTTTTTCCATCCATCGAAGACTGCGTTTTGATGCAAGAAAAAGAAGACTGTCAACCCTATTCGAGCCTAAACGTGAACATACATGTAAAGTCTAAATAGAAATCCACCCAGTCCCCGATCTGACTACTTACAGTCAGAGACGGCGTCAGGAAAAGACACCAGAGTACATAGGTTATACACGTGGTTAGCCTCAGTGCTCAAATGTTTTGCAAATCAATTGATTGATGTTAGCGATCTTTTGTAGAAGTTTATTGATTAGTTGCATCCCAGCTTAGGCTCCCCTAATTGAGGTCATGTCAGTTCAAGACGTCAATTAGCAACATGTGCATGGAACATTGAACTCGAATGACATTATGCATGCCAAGTTGCACCTGATTCTGTGATACATCGATTTCCATGCAGATTCTTGTTTTTTCCTTTTCTCTTTTGTATTTTTTTTACTTCCAAATACGTCTCCCAGTCTAACCCCAAGTTAATCAAAGCTGATTGACCGTGAAGGAACTCGAAGCTACTACATCTGTAGAAAATCAAAATCCAGCTAGAGAAGCTCACCTAAACGCATATGAAGCGCAGCACCCGGGAATGGACTTGGAATCTTGATAGTTTATTACTATCACTATTACGATTCTTGGTAAATATGATATTTAATCAGACGTTTTAGCAGTCAAACGTTTTAGGAGTCAACAAGAGCTCTAAGTAATTGGAGCTGAATGGTCTAACTGATTTAGATTACATCTCTCTTCGAGTTGGGGTCGAAGTTTAAATCCAACGAATACCAATTTCAACATCATTGAACAAGGTCAGTGTGATATAGGAGCTTCCCTTCCAGTAGTTTAGCAAAGAGGAGAAACATTATATACTCTTTGAGGTTCTGGGCTTTAGCGAAATATTGGAGTACATCATTCTTTTTTGCAAGACTGAAAATACAACCTTAAACTACGTGACTGTCAATAACTGCGAAGGAGCCCTCTGGGAGCTTTGAAGGCTGGATGCACCGATGCCCTTACAATGGGATAACAAGCTCCAAGACTTAGCAACTCTTGCAATCTTCTAGGAAGGAACATATCTTAGTACAAAAAAAAGCGTTTGAAAGCGAGAACTTATGAGATTCGAATGGACACTGGTGCGCAATAACCCAAATGCACCAACGATATTGAAATAGCAATTTACAGATGCACTTGTGCTGGATTAATGTATTATATTACACATATAGTAATTAAATACAGCGCCAATAAGCGAGCAATTCATTTTCTCAGCTGTCCGACACACAAGTCAGCTTTCTGACGCTGAGCAAGAACAGTACAGCAGGCTATCGCAACAATAAGACTACCATTGCATTTAAAAGAGCTGGTTTGAGATGCCCTATAGTGCTCATCTACTCTCGGCGCTACCCTCTGTAATAGAGACGTTTCCATTGCGTTCAGACATGCCCAAGACATTCAGCGGAACCATTAGTGCGTATGTGGCAAGATAGGATAAGATCAAAGTATCGGGAAGCCACCGAGATAGAGTAAATAAGCTATATCTAAGCCATGCGCCCATTTTTAGCGCCGTGAACGTATAACGAGTCTAACCATCAATTTGAAGGGTACGATATGTGTCAATGGATATTCGTAAAACCAGTTCATTTAATAAACTCTCTCAACTAATAGTAAGAGCTTGGAAATACTCTGGGGGTAGTTGAATAGTTTGCAAAGCTTTTTAAATACTTGTCTTCGAATATTCTGTGCTAGACAAAAGTCAAACGAAAAAGCCCAGAAGGGTAATGCCAAGAGCGTTGGAACCTATATGGCAGGTGGACTGAGTACATACTGTACATGTAGGAATCAAGACTCAAAAATGTTGCAGTAGACTCGGAGGCGTGGGCATTGTATGGTATGCTAAATAATACTATTGTTAGGTGAGATAATTCCTATATTATTCGCTACTATGTATTAGTTGAGTCCGACATTGCTTGGAATGAAACATGAGGGAAAAAAGTACTAGCTTGCTAGTATATTAAGGTTGGTGCCACCAGAAGGACTTAAGAATTCCTGTAATTACTGGAAACGAATTGCCAGTGAGCGGCCTTATAGAGTGGTTCAGTATACCTGATGTACAATTAATATTAGTCTTGGGTGTATTCTAAGCCGAAATAATTTCACTTCCGAGTCGTCTATCCGATGTATGTATAATACAATAGCGACATTCGAACGCTAATAATATGGATGCCATATTTCTGGTAAATTAGTGTGTTACCTTCAATTTCTAATTAGTTTATTTCAAGATGCTTTGGAATTGCTATTTTGCTATCAGTCTCAACGGGACTTATTGTGTGTAAAGGACATACAATAATACAGATACAATCTACTCTGCCATTGGCATCGCTATGGAAAATGTTAGCAAACCACGCGGGCTAATGTTGATACCCGACAAAACAATACTTGCCACAACTTGCCACAAGTTAACTTTCATAGTAAATATTGGACCAAGCATGTTGTGGTAGATGCCAAAGTACAATGACCCAAACTTCATTACCATGTCTCAACGTCAAATAGACGCGACCAAGAAGATGCATAGCTTGTGTACATGTATGTACAGTAGCTTTCAAAATTAATTAAGTATTATTGCTTCTTCTCTAATATCCAGTATGTAGGGAATTCTGTCGACGAAAGAAAGATGAACTAGCTGAACATCTGAACATCTGAACATCTCAGAACATGGGTCACAGACTGAGACATGCTCAATATGGATATAAGAGGTTCGAAAACAAAGGCCGAGTACAGATCTTTCTTGCGCTATTCGGTTGCAACCACAATGAAAATGGCTCGTGAGTAGTAACCACAACGCGAGACATGAGAGCATATTTAGGTATTAGTGCTTTGCCTTTTCATATGGTACAAGTTACCGAGTGAAACTGCCGACATCTTCTATTCCACTTGAGTTCAATGGAAAGCAATCGAATCTACTTTACTAAAGGCGTATCTGGAATGAATCATCAGGCATCAAAGATACAATTTGAAGTCTTGTACGTGTGAGTATGAGGGCTTCGTTAGAGGGTGTCTTTAAATAAAATTTGCAATCCGAAAAAATATTGCTTGGTCCAACAACTAAAGCCGTTGAATCTCTTTGACGTTAGATCCACAGTACCAATATTGTAACAAGACCATTACATGATACTCAATTCATAATGCAATTGACTTGTAATTCCCAGCACATGGTATAACAATATGTAACTTTAGTTTTTTTTTTTTCAGCCTTGATTTTCTAATGTAAACTTGACTGCGCAGCCGATGAAATGTTGAAATAGCCATCAAGCGTGACCTTGACCGTGCACGTCCTACTCACAGTACAGTCTCAGCTGCTTGAAACAATATATTAGACATGATCTTTTCTCAAATGCTTCACAACTCGTGATATTCAAATGCTTGTTAACTCGTGCACGCACTTGTATTTTCTTGACATTGGAGTTCTTGGAAACTTCTTGAAAACCTTTTGTGTTTAATTTTAGCAGCCTAGTTCTAGCTCTATTCACTTCTTGTGTTTGAAGCCATATCATATCTCAATTTACAGCGATACCTTGTATACATGTATGTGATGCTTGTAAAATCCTCTTGCAAGAGTTCACTTCGATTGCAAGTAGATTCCCGCCTAGCCAAGTAACATTGATTCTTTTTTAATTATTACTCATTCAAGGTGGAATCTTCAAGATCACTATCCACTCTGCCAATTCAGCACTTGTTCGGAATTCTAGGTAAGCATAATACTAAAGCTGAAGAGCTTGACAAAAATACATACATGTGCATATTAATGCTGCTTGGAACAAAAATGGAAAATACGTAAAAAAGACTACTCCAACTGTTCTTAGAAACGCCAAACGCGCCGGTGTATCGACACAGCGCAGAGATCGAATATTGGAAGTCTATACGATTTCCTCTCGTATTAGAAAGCTTACCTAGCTATGAGATCGTGAAAGAACATTCCAGTATTTTGCAAACCCCATACTTTAATGATCAAATACGGCATGAAACAAGATCTAGCCGGATTAATTTAGAAAAAAAGCCATTGTACTGTCTTGACCAGGAGCTAGAATGTAAGCATGCAACTTTTTGGGTCCACGGCTAGCAGCAGCAACCGCCTGTACTTGGTTATCGTGATTAGAACCCTGGATACGCACGCCTACACGAGTCTTGTTAAAACTCATCCAAGTAGGACACAGGACGCTCTGTGTATTTGGCAGCGGTCTGTAATACTTCAATTTGCAGGCCTTTAAGGTTTTGCATTTGACATAGAGCATCTTTTACAAGTGGCCGTTGAGCTTAAATTCAGCCACGCTAATCAAGCTAAGATTTGCAGACCTATCTCTATTGGCGTACTAGAGCTAACAGACGCGTGCTTATAAGACGATGCAGAAGTCTACTGCACCTGAAAGTTTGAAGCGGAAAAATCTTCAATATGTCAAAGTATGTATTGAACTTGTGGCAAACCACATCGCGCTCTATTGTTCAAGATACCCTACTAGACAGAAACTTTCATGCAGACTGCTTTAGAGCTCGTGGCGTTCATCAAAACGGTAAACTATTCAGTTTTCAACTCATTGTTACGGGTAAAGTCTTAAGACACCAAATGACTGTAATGCAGCTTCCCTTTGACTACCTGCTGTTCATGCTTAGCAGCACAAGCCCTTCATTCGAAGCTAAAAGAAGCCCTCACCGCAATTCATTTTGAAATAAAGACGATACTGTACTACTGCGGCTTTGAACTGAGCATGGTACATCTCAGTACGCTACCTGGCTTTTCTGGCTCTTGTCATCATGCGGTTTCATTTCACAAAGTATTGAAAAAAGCCCAGCTTTAGCCAACCCATGCTAGCTGCCTGCTACAGTATTACGTTCGCGCCAACCCAACGGCACGCCTTAGGGCTCCAGATATCCTAGCACTCAAGTGTTAGGGTTGTATCGTATAATCAATAGACATGCAGCGCTCCTTATTCCCAATCCACAAACTTATAATAGCTTTCATACATGTATGCAGCCGCCTGTAAAGCCTACAAACTGTTTTGCCTCCTTTTTTATACCGACTTGTAGTCCGCAAATCCTAAAGTGAAGGCATAGAGTGACAGAATGCATCTACTATCGCAATGGCAATATGGTACATCACTCACTACCGATCTGGATCTGTATATACATGTAATATAGAGTAAACAAGCCCATTAAAGCAGGTAAAGAAGAAGAAACCGTTTATCCTTAAGTGCTTATTCTGAAAAAACCTTCTCCTCGATGCTTCGAGCATGGCTCCTGAATAGCATTATTTATGCTTTTTCTGTTGTTGGCCTCTAGTGCTTAGCGCTTACCAACAGCTATTAGCAGGCGAGAGCATTCGAAAGTGATTTATAATAGCACATTGATTATCTGATCCAGGTGCGGCTTGCCATGCCTGTTACGATTCCGGGGCCACAGAAGAAAAGCCTTGTAAACGGTCCAATGCGAACATCACATCCAGGTCCATTTTGTGACGCTCCTGTGATCCTCAACTAACTACAATGCGTGGATGGCTGATATCTGCAAACAATAGGCTAAAAGAGATTTCCATTTTGAATGTTTCACTTCGCGTCAGGCGAACATAGCCGCTGCGCTATTCTTCAACGTTACGTTTGGTGATATATCAACCCCTCATAAAATTATCATTATCAATCAGTCAAATCGTTTCTCATTTTTAATTACATACATCAATGGTACATTTAAGGGTTCTGGGCAACAAAGTCAACACCCTTCTTGATGTTCTTCTTGAGGTCCTCGAGGGCGGTAGCAATGAGCTTCTCCTCGTAGGCGTTGAGCTTACCCAGGCCGTGGATCTCCTTGACACCCTCGGGGCCGAGGGAAACCTTGGAAGAGAAGAAGTCAACACCCTGGTCCTTGTAGAGAGGGGACTCGACAAAGGTGGGCTCAACAACCTCCTCACCCTTCTGGGCCTTGATCAGAGATCCAGCCATGCGGGCACCGGCCTGAGCCATGGAGAGAGTGGCGGAACCAGCACCATCCTTAGCCTTGACAACCTCATCACCACCAAACTGGATACGGTTAACAAGGGCATCGAGAGTCTCGCCGGAGATGTCGGGGTGACCAGACTGGGAGATCAAAGGAACAATAGTGTGACCAGAGTGACCACCGACAACGGTGACAGTCTCCTGAGTGGGGTCAGTGGACTTGACCTCAGAGATGAAGCGGGAAGCACGGATGACGTCAAGGGTGGTGACACCGAAAAGCTTCTTGGGGTCGTAGACACCCTTGGACTTGAGGACCTCAGCAACAATGGGGACAGTGGAGTTGACGGGGTTGGAGATGATGAGAACCTTGGCCTTAGGAGAGAACTCAGCAATTCCCTTGGCGAGATCACGGACAATGGAGGCATTGGTGTTGAAAAGATCATCACGGGTCATGCCGGGCTTTCTGGGGACACCAGCGGGAATGACAACAATCTCGGCACCAGAGAGGGCCTCCTTAAGTCCACCGACCTCGGGGGTGTATCCAGAGACCTTGGAGTTGGTGGGGATGTGAGACAGATCAGCGGCGACACCGGGGGTTCCTCTCAGATCGTAGAGCTTAAGACCAGTGACGTCCTTGTTGAGCTTGAGCAGCAAGGAGAGGGGCTGGCCAATACCACCAGCAGCACCAAGAACGGCGACCTTAGCGGGCTAATTGAGAAGTTAGTTGACCGATGCCATCAGGAAGAGCAATGAGTACTTACGTTGAAGGTAGAGGAAGAGAAAGCACGACGAGCAATGTAGGACATGATGATGGATTGCGAAATGTGTGATGAGAAAGAAAGGAAGAAGGAGACAAAGAGGAAAGAGAATATATTTATATGTTTTTGAGTCGGTAATTAACGACTTCATCCCAAACAGCAAACCCACGACTGACTACCGTGGCTGAATGACCCGGCGAAAGTAAAACTAGCGGCCACCGTTCGAGATGAGAGACAGCACTGGCGGGAACTGGTGATGCAGACGGAGCTCGGTGTAGTGGAATGGTCCATTCGCGTTCTTCTTCGTCTGTGGTCTCTTGTCCACCGCCATCATCACCACCACCGTCGACCGTTCTGCGCTGAACTCTGGAAGAATGGCTGCTGCCCTCCAAACGCAGGAATTGGCCAATCACACGCCGCCATTCTCTCCGCGCTACTTTTTTTTTCCACTCATGTTTCCCATCCCGCGTTTCCGTCTTTTTTAGGCGTGAAAATTGCATAGTAATTTCGCAATGCTTATGTAATAACAGTTTGCCAATAACACCGCACGCTCGGCATTACCCGGAGCGACGGATTATGCGGGGTGAAATAGTACTAGTGCTACTGCCTCCATATGGAGTCCGAGGAAGCCCTGGCAGGGACACAACCATCGAACGTGAAGGCCGAATGGAAGCTTGTGATTCATGGCGCACCTCTTGTTGACTTCACTTACATACGCTATATCGTCTTCTTATTTAGCACCCCTGATGCCCTAGTACGCCCGTAACGAGCTCGCCCGCCTACTCGCCTTGGTACTCGCCAGTGCCTCCAAAGCGTCAACATTCACTCCGCTGTTCTCAAACGATCCACATTCTGTTTGGCTACCAAATGAAGAGTCCGACTCCACGCTGGTGCTGCGACGCCGAAATGTCACCACCATCAAACTATTCAGTCGCTGGCTCGTCTCACGCTCCACAATTTGCGCTTCCACCGTCGTGAAATCATCGTAGTGATCAAACGCCAATAGAATCAGGTAGACCCCGTATAAGTATGCGATAACCTACCCCAGACCCCATAGTTAGCACCTATTTCAATGACACACGTCTTGCCAGCACTCACCCATTCAAGAACGGCTCCAGGGATCTTCTGCTCCAGCAACGAAAACGCGGTAAACGGAATAACCAGTACCAACTCAGTAGTCACCCAAATAAATTTGAGCACATACGAAACCCGAAGCCGGTGGTACCGGTGGTATCCTCTGTCCAATAGAAAATACTCGCCGACTCCCCAGTAAGTAGCCACACCTGCCGAGCCCAAAAATATGCCGAGTAAACAAATATGCGCCGTGTAATAGTGCTTGCAGTCGAGTATGGCAACAAGCAGTAGACTAAAGTATGCCAAAAAGTTGAAAAACACAGAGCCGTAATTGCTCATCCGCTCCATCATATCTTCACGGCCTAACCGGCCTCGGTGCCTTTTGAACCGCTCGAAAATTATAGACAAAGTCACGAGCACTCCCATTGAAAGTGCAGTGATGACAAACAACGGTTTCATCGTCTCAGACGCAATTGTCGACAGATATCTGAAAAGGTCAGCTCTCCACAAGGCCTGAACTTGACATAATATTACACTGCAATCACAGGTCCCTTAGATACATTTTTAAAGTCCACTTTCTGTATCACAGAGTTAGCAATAGTGCCATGCTGTGCGAGTATACGTACTCCTTTGCTGGCCCAGAAAATCAACATCATACTTAACATTCCCCACCACATTGCTAGACAGTACAGCGGCACTGACCAGTGCATGATTAGCTCTTTGAGTGTCCGCGGTCTAGCGACAGCAAAAGGTAGTGTGTCCTTCATTTTTGATTGTTGTTTGAGCAAAAAAAGAGCGACACGATGCGACAACATTTATTCAATCTTAGGGACAACAACAGGGGTGTGTTTTCGACTTGCCTCTTGTAGTAAATTCAAGTTCGTAAAACCCAGCCGAATCCTAGTATCAATATATCTACTGGTGAGCGCTCATCAAGCTTTTCACATTTTTTGCTATATATTAAGCTCATTCGCCAGCCATTTTATGCCTCATTCTTTTGTTAACTGCAATGAACCAGAGAGAAGAGACTAAAGATAGGCATAATTACCATCAAGCAGAATCCACACCAGTCGCACCTTAAAGCCAGACTTGCTAATTATTTTCGATTATGGAGAAGCGCGGCTGACGTGAAGGGGCTCACACATCAGAGAAGCAAAAGAGCCAACACAACCACTCGGGTAAACGGAGAGCCATGCTGTTCGTAGTTTATCGTATTTGAAAAGCTTGACGGAGAGATCGAGGTCAGGAATTTCAAAAAGCTAAAAGTCCCTCTAGATACATCACAGTTATTAGGATGCAATTGGTGGCGATCTACAGTAGGTTGATTCCTGATAGGTTTACAATCACTGGGATTTCCACACGTAACTTTTTGGATGGGGTGCACCACTCTATATATTCTTCACTTTATGTTACACTTTACCAAAGTGGTAGAAGTAGAGATTTGGTAGTATCTTAAATGGTCAGAGTTTCCTATAGTTTCCTACATTTCATGCTCCATTTTTACATTTCAGGTGAGAAAGGCGAGTATAGGACGACTCTCACGATGGGGACATACTCACTTCGATCATATGTGACATCATTATTGATAACTCTTTCAGTGCACCCCAACCATCAGCGACAGTGGCAAATCTTTATTCAGGAAGTCACTAAGTAAAAGCATAACCTGCCTCTTTTCTATCTTAAAGTAGTTGAAGCGTAGAGCTGAACTATGAAACTCTAGGATATACCTCGTACAAAAAGCATTCAGCTTTAGATGTAGACACCTTGGAGGTGCGATCCAATGACCTTGACAAAT
The DNA here is from genome assembly GCA_030564905.1 of Geotrichum fermentans. Classification (NCBI taxonomy): domain Eukaryota; kingdom Fungi; phylum Ascomycota; class Dipodascomycetes; order Dipodascales; family Dipodascaceae; genus Geotrichum; species Geotrichum fermentans. The sequence continues at coordinate 21,953 of JAJMAG010000294.1, forward strand.
TTAATTGAGCTCGGCAGTGCTAATGTTTTACAATGACCTCAGAATACCTAGAACTTTTTGTGGCCTTCGCCAATGGGTGTTCCGGCCAAAATCTGCATCTCGATCATCTCCAAAGACACATTTAAAACCCTTCTCTTCAAAAATCAAAACCTGGAAGCACCCCGGGTGCCGATTCCGGGTTCATGGCTAGCTAGGATTCTCCTTGAAGTGCATGAGCTCAAGGAATGCACTCTCAGTGACTTGTGTTTTATCGCCCAGTTGGGGGCTCTCGTTGTCTCAACTCTGAGCCGTATAACACTATATACGATGTATGGAGCTCCGTGAGATAAAAAAGTCTTGCACTCAATTGTATTTGTAGGATTGGCTCAACCATTTAGACAAAGGACTAACTCCAGGTAACTCCTGAACCGCCCTAAATGTCATCACGCTGTGAAGTTGCAGATAGATTTCACAACCTTGATTGTAAAAAGCAGTTTATGAAAGTAGGGGCTTCTTGAAATCAGTCTGCATAGCGAAAACTTATTACACAGACCGTTCGCCACAACAAAGCGGCATTCAATAATAATAATAAAAAATATTAGAATTGATTTGGCTAAAGATTACAGAACCTAGCTCACTGCAGCAAAAATCAAATCATCTCTACACCCCAACCAGTAATCACCAACTACCTTCATATGAAATCTTATAGGTTTATATCAATCTAATGAGTTGCAAAAATGATTAAATAGTTCAGTTAACCGGCTATTTTGTTAATAAAAATTCGTATTAGATTTTTATCATCGTAAAAAACAAAAATGAAATAAAAATTCCAGATCCTGAACTTTCAAGAAAGTGTTGATTCTTTCATTTTAACTAGTTTTCACGAGCACTCCACTTACACATTAACTATGTGCGAGCTTGTTGAAAGTCATCGTCTCTGCTAAAGTAACTGAAAACCTTTTTGTAAATAAAAACTCCAAAAAAAAAAAACTCATAGAGGGCCAAATTTACATGGACAATTGAAACTTTATAAAGATATTCAGCAGTAGTAAAGATAATTTGTCCCGGACTTTTTAAAAGGTGATAATTGCATACAGTTGCTATAATTATCATCATAATCCTGAGAATTAACAAATTTTAACTGAATTAAGGGTTTCCTTTGATATTTTGCTTAGCTTAATTTTTAAGCACTACCTGGTTCAGTGGTGTAGCGGTTTATCACACTTCGTTCACATTGTGAGCTTCAAATCCGAAGAGGTCCCGAGTTCGATCCTCGGCTGAATCAACTTTTTGCGGCTTAGAAAAGCAAATGGCTTGTCATTAAATGCTTGTATTTCCTTTTAGTTCCGAGAAACTGGCAATGCATGGCTTCGGCGATTGTTGAACCTAATTTCATGTTCAAAGTGAGCATCATTTCGATTAGAGTCTTTGAAAGTCTTGGGTTGTCCTCTGGGAATATGAATTTATGGTCATGTGGTACGAATCTATATATTTAGTCAGGTACAATCATATGCAAAAGATATCTAAACGTTGAGGTATGGCAGCACCATTATGTATGCTCAAATTCATGAGGGAGAAGCTCATCAGCTCTCTTCTTGGTCTCTCCATCGTCATGAATAATACCATTGAAAAGCAAGGTTCCGTAGACGAGCATTACAAAACCAACAAGCTGAAGGAATTTGAATGATTCCCATCCAATAGAAAGAGAGACCAACCATATTCCAACTGTTCTTGAGGTATCTATTGTTGATCTTGAAGTCGCAGAGACAATGCGCGTCACAGATAGACCTGCAACGTTGAACGAAGCCAAACAGACCATGATAGCGATTGAAGATATGAACAAAGGCTTAATGGTAGCGACTTCATAGATACCTTCCCAAAGGTTAAACATTGTGTTGGTCTTATCCTTGGCAAAAAATGCCCAAATAAAAAGAGACACGACAGTGGTGATGGAGGTGCCGAAAGTGCCTTCCCAAGCTACAACCATCATGGGATCCATGGTATATTTCTCCAGGAGATGTTCTTCCAAAACAAATTGGGAAGCTGTAAAAACTTGGGCAAGTAGGATGATAGCTACTCCGAACGCTGTTTCTAGGGAGAAGCCACTTGCGGAGTTGGCTTCACCGTCATCAGAACCTCCACCGACAGCACTGAGACCTACAACGAACACACCTGCAGTCACAGCAAGTAGACCAGCCCATTGCTTTGTAGTGAGAGAGCGTTTCAAAAAAATGATTGAAAAGCTTCCCACAAACAGTACAATTGACCCTCTAATCATCTGGTAAATGCTGACCGGCACCAGCAGTAGACCCACATTCATAAGCGTTGTACCAATAATATCGCATGTGGCGGGCAACCCTAAAAGCGCTACTTTCCAGCCCTTCATTTCTAGTGGTTTACCAACGGCGCCGTTGGCGATGGTGCCGTTTGTTTCCTCCTCTTCTTCTGTGTTCCCAATTTGCTCGTAATCACTGTGAGCGCGTTTTGTCTGCCACTTGTTGAAAAGCACGACAAAAATTACAAGTGATTCGGCGACAAACATCTGTAGCGTTTGAAAGACAGGCTGGTCGAAATATTCTCTGTCTGCTCGAGGTCCAGAACAGTTCGCCACACACTGCTGGTCTTGATATTTGGTGAGGAGGGAGTTTCCGCACCCTGCGATAAGCATCGCCGAGACTATAATAGCCTAGAGAATGTTAGCACAAAACTGTATACTTCACAGGAGCAATTTGAGATTACTTACCACAGGCCATGCCATATTGAAAATAGTTATGAGGTTTAAAGAATGAAGAAAACTTGGAGGTAAGAGATAAAAAGAAAGAAGAAAGAAGAAAGATAAAGATTGATATGCGCCGAAGTGGTTTGTCATCCGAATGCCATCGCATTATGTCAGTTAGTTTGATTGACAACTTTCCGCAGGAATGCCTGTGGCCCTCGGCAAGCTAAGCCTTACGGCCGGGCGGCCAAGGAGATAGCCTAGATGATATTCAATGATTGAATTTTATCATTAGTATCAAAGTTCAAAATTAAGTTCGCGCTTTCCTGTCGAAACTTCGATCCTCACCATTTCAAAGAAAGATATTATTTCATTTACAACACATTACATTCAATATATACGGAACTAAAGCTTAGAAGAAGATCTTCTGACAGTGCACTTGATGAGACCGTTGGGATTGGGGCTGGGCACGTAGACCTCGGCGTCCTTACCAGTGTTCTTGAGGCCCTTGTGCCAAGAGAGGTCGAGTTCGAAATAGTGCTTGTTGGGAAGGGCATAGGATACAGTTTCAAGGAGAGGTCCTTCCTTTAGAATACGCTCGCTCATGTTGTACATGGTGGCTTGGACAGAGGCAGAGTTCTCAAGAGCAAAGATCTCCAGAGTGACGTTGCGGGCGAGGTTAAAGGCAGAGTCGAATTCGCCTTTATCAGCCAGAGCATGAACCTGTGCCAAAGTATGAATCTTGCCAGGTATCCAAGTCCAGGAAGCGTCGACATCGGTAGAAAGAATACGGTCGTAGGAATCCTTGAGTGTGGTGTACTCGCACTGGTGGAAGCCGTAGAACATGGAATTAGTGGACTTTAGGACAGTGAGGTCCTTGATACCAGAAGTGATTTCGAATGGCTTGCCTTCTTCCTTGGAGACTGTAGCGATTCGCACTTCAGCGCCGTCTTTCACAAAGGAGTGAGGATGGGGAGTACCGTGGACATTGTAGCGAGTCCAGCGGTGCTGAATGACGTGGGCCTCAGCAGCGTGGATATGAGAGTAGCGGGTGATGAAGTGATCCACCAAAGTAGCAGCGAATCGCTCAATGGG
>JAJMAG010000295.1:0-25706 GCA_030564905.1 Geotrichum fermentans
ACTCCCATCATCACCTTATTCTTTCTATTATTTTACATCTCCACCTTATCCATCAGAACCTCTGGATTTTAATCACTGTGATTCACAGTAAGTGTCTTTACACCCATTTTATAGTTTCTTTTATAACTAACCACTCCTTGGTTAGATTGCTTTTGAATAAAAACAAATTACAATTGACTTATCGGTTGTAGCTTGACATCGATACTATTTCGATCGAATGGACCTGCAAACGTGCACGCACGCACTTGAGTTTAGGCCTAAAGTTAACTTTGGACTCACCGGCCGGTGAGTTCTAGATTCAAGTTACGACTGTTACCGTATACACTGCGAGGAGCTAAAAGCTTTTGAAAAGAGCTTGAACTTTGAAATGCTTGGAAATTCCGATATCAGTACTATACATGGCTTAGCTAGTACTAGCTATGTGTCACTATCAATGGTCATTTGAACAATCAATATCGAGCCGGGCCGGTCTTTCATGATCCCTTTTGTCCTATGTACTACGTATATTTCTTATATTGGCAATATGACTTGTAACAAAGGAATTAAGACCTGGCTGCATGATCGATGCAGGAGTACTATTATGAGAATCAATAGTAGTACATTGTACTTGAGCTAGCTCTAGATCGAGATATCGTATCTGTAGGACTAATTACTTGGTACGCACATCTTGATGGTGAATATGTGCATGGAGCTTTCAATAGCTAGTCCATTATAAGGGGCTTGGACGCCGAGAACAAGTCATTCGACGTAGCACTCGAACTTAGGGCAGGACGAACCTAGGTCAACGTGACTGAGGGAGGTTTTAGCGACATCAGGGGTGTGCCCAGACGCGCGTATTACCTATAGGTGCCAGATGTGCACAAGGCGCCTTCGAAACTAAAGAGAAAGGGGTAACCCGTATGCCACGTCGACGATGACGTCTAGCGCTGGTATATTTTAAGATTGATGTGTTGCTCTTATAGCTGGAATGCACAGTGAGCGACAGGAGAAATGCTGCAGCGGACCTGCTGGAAAGCATGAAAAAAAGCCTTCATTGGGAATATTTGGAGATAAGTGTTGGACAAAAGGGAGGGCTACTTTAACACAAGCTTCTGCCTTGGCCAGGTGGAAGACACATTGCAAGAGATCTAGATACTCATGACTTGCTTGGCTTGTAAAAGTGCATCAATTGATAATGGCGTCTTTGTTGCTGCTAATGTACCCGGACTGGCCGTCCTTCTAAGTTGGACATATGGGCAAGCATGGGCAAGCACATATGGGACAAGCACTTGAGAGCGCATTGGAATAAGGTACTACATACTCCAGTGCTTTATATGCATACTAAAGTCCTGGTTCCAAACATTTGAACAGCATTGCACGCCTTCTGCTGTGCATTTTCAAGAGGCCCGGGCGTCTTCTTCCGCCATAGGCCAGCAGGCGCCTGACAAGGGAACATTGAAGAATATTTGAACATTTGACAATGGTGGCTATAGCAGCCAAGTATTGTATGTATTTACCAGCAGAGAAATGTACAGCCAAGGCATGTGAATTTCTGAATGGAGGAGGGGGAACGAGACACAAGAAACAAAAATATTCTGAATTTACATTGCCATATGGTGCACATAGTAGTAGTGAATGGGTTGACGTCGATCTTGTCCGTTTTGACACAAGCTTGCAAGGCGCGCGCCCTACAGATGATGTCAAGAGCCAAGACTGAAGCCTTGAGCCAATCGATAACCCTGGACCATAATTATGGATCCAGAGAGAGATACTATCATGATGATGGTTAAATAAAACCCCGCACATATTATGATATATGAAATTGATCAAAGTTCAACGTAGTTACTATTACAGATGTAGACTCAAACTTTGATTCATGATTTACATCTGTAATATCCGATAGTAGTAGTGGCAGTACGACCAATTTGTCGCACCGGCTCTGAATGACGTCTATCTACTACTGTATATAGTAGTCGTTTCCATATGTAGTACATACTATGGTACACATGGTACATGCTATACTATGGTAACCATATATATATATTTTATGCAATTTCCAACTCCGATCAGCTGTGCATTTCATATACTCAGACTCAAGTAACCTTTACAGCCATGCGTGTGCGCACAGGCAGCGATTTGGGAAATAGCGCAGAACTCGGAAGCCGATGGAGTCCATGGCAGGTGCACGGTAACTAGTACCATAGTATACCGGGACAGTATTGATCATACTACCAAACTTTGAACTCGGTAGAGTTTACTAGTAGGAGGCCGTCGTAACGGCAGTCACAGTGTCAAAAATTAGTACATAGTACATGGCACTTGCAGCTTTAAGACTTCACGTGATATAACTCTTGAAAAATATGATATCAACACACGTGATATATATCTTACACCATACGTCTTAGCCCCCTATCACATGATTTTTTTTTATCGGCCTACACACACGGCTGAACTTTCTTTGATTGGCCACAAAAAAGTTTCATCCCCGTTACCTAATGATTACATCATTACTACCGGAAACGACCACAAAAGGCCCACAACAGGCATGTAGCGTTTTGTGTCTCATTGTGCAGCCTCTCACCACGAAGAAAGAAGCGAAAGAAAAAAAAGTTCACCACTACCACCAACCCACTTCCCAGCCACCGCAACTCTCCTCTTCCGCCATAAACCGCCAACTGGTAACATCACCGCTCTCCATCCCTCAATTCTTTCACGTCAATTCAGCACTCTTGGCTTTCGGCACTCTTTTTTTTTTTTTTTTTTGCTTCAGTGCCTTATTGCCAACGCGTGAACCTTCTGTTTTGTGCACCACCCTGGCAATCGCGTAGACTTCTCAACTCCCTCCCCACCAACGCGCCCTAGACGTGAGTTCCCACTCCAACACATGCTCTTGCCCATTTTCTAATTCCATTTCCACAGACCATGAGCTACCAGCAACGGCTAATGCACCCACCTGGGCATCGCCTCAACGAACTGCTTGACGCTGTCAAGCAGGAGTTTGACTCTGTCACCAACGAGGCCTCTTCCTACAGACTTCACAAGGACGATTTTGACCGCAAGTGTAAGTCAACGCTCACCGCGACCCTTCTCTCTGCTAACCTCTTCCAGTCAACCAACAAAATGCTGAAATGCAGCAAATACGACAGAATGTCGCAGAACTGGAAATGACCCATCGCAAAATGAAAGAACGTTACGAGGACGAAATAATGCGTTTAAAGCGCGAGCTCGAGAGCCGAGGTCCTTCTCACATCCCCCAGCAGGGTCAGCTGCCTGCTGCTCAACCACAGGCGTCCCAGCCTCACATTCCAGTCGGTCCCGCCGACCAGCAGCAACAGCCACAGCAGCAGCCCCAGCAGCAGCAGCAGCAGCAGGGACAACAGCCTCCTCCTTCCCTTGGTCGCTCCTCTACCAATGTCTTCGGAGGCATCATGAATGGCCAGCCTGGCTCCCTGCCACAGCAACAGCAGCAGCAACAACAGGGCCCACAGCCCACACAACAACCTCCACAACAACAGCAACAGCAGCCTAATGCTCCTATTCCTCCTCCTCAAGTTTCGACTCCAGGCTATCCCGGCCAGCAGCAGCCTGGATACCGTGGTAATGTCTATGCGCCTGCTGCCGCTACGCCTAGCAATGGACCTGCCCCTCCTGCAGCAAACGCTCCTGGCCAAGGCCCTGGTAATCCCATTTTGTCCCCCGGCTCCAAAAAGGGACCTGACCCTGGTGCTAATGGCACTCCTGTTCCTGGACCTAATCCCACGACAGCTCCTGCTCCCGCAACCACGGGATCAGGCATCTCGACCCCTGGACCTGTGCCCTCTGGCGTGTCCAACCCAGCACAGCTACAGCAGCAAGCTATTAACCTGGGCAACATTTTCCCGGAAATTGACAAGATCGCTCCAGAGTTCAAGAAGATGCGTGATGATTGGTTTGTGGCTTACAATGACCGTGCTCCTCGAAGACTCGATGTTGACCTCGTCCACTCGCTCGAACACAACTCTGTGGTCTGCTGTGTGCGATTTTCAGCAGATGGCCAGTTAGTGGCTACCGGATCTAACCGTAGCGCTCAGATTTACGATGTCAACACCGGCCAGCTGGTGTGCAAACTAGAGGATGACAGTGCCGAGCGCGATGGTGACCTCTATATTCGCTCTGTTTGCTTTTCTCCCGATGGCAAGTACTTGGCCACCGGCGCCGAGGACAAGCAGATCCGTGTTTGGGATATCAAGACAGGAAAGATTAGATATCATTTCCCAGGCCACGACCAGGACATTTACTCTCTGGATTTTGCGCGCAACGGAAGACACATTGCTTCTGGATCCGGCGACCGTACTGTCCGCCTTTGGGATATGGAGACAGGCGGGTGCGTCCTCACCCTCAGTATCGCCGATGGCGTAACCACAGTGGCAATCTCGCCGGATGGAAGATATGTCGCTGCGGGATCTCTCGATAAGACAGTCCGCGTTTGGGACACCTCGACGGGATTCCTCGTCGAGCGCCTCGAGGCTCCCGATGGACACAAGGACTCAGTCTACTCTGTGGCTTTCACGCCGGACGGAAAGGACCTTGTCTCTGGATCCCTCGACAAGACAATCAAGCTCTGGGAGCTCCAAGCCCCCCGTAACGTGCAATCCACGCATAAGGGTGGCGTGTGCGTCAAGACATTTGTGGGCCACAAGGACTTTGTCCTCTCCGTGGCCTCAACGCCTGACGGACAGTGGATCTTGTCTGGCTCCAAGGACAGAGGCGTCCAATTCTGGGATCCTCGTACATCCCAGGTTCAACTCATGCTCCAGGGTCACCGCAACTCGGTCATCAGTGTTGCCCCAAGTCCCACTGGCTCTTTGTTTGCGACAGGTAGCGGAGACTGCAAGGCCAGAATTTGGAGATATTACAGTGTGTAATGCATTAGCATTGTTGGATAGTTGACATAGTTGACACTTGGTCGTTTTGATTTGCTTCTTTTCTCTATTTTTTTTTTTGTTCTCTCCCTAGTTTGTTACAGTAGTTTTTTGAAAATGATTATTATTATTAACTAAAAGTATATCTGTCTACTCTTCCGCTTTGAACTCATAAGGCGTCAGGAGCATTTTGGAAAAGCTAGAAATGGTTAGTGATGAATCAAAATAGTAAGGCTGGTAATACTTACTCTTCCAGCGCGGGAACGCCTCTGACTTCTTGGGTCAACTGAGGGATCTTGACAATGTGGAACTCCTCGTACAACTCCATGATCTGGTCAAGGTATTTCTGCTGCATTTTGGAGCGCGCGCTACACTGAGGACAGTCCTTGGACTTGTTTGGGTTCAGCAGTTGATTCTAAATCACAAGTTAGTGTCCATGTCCACACACACACAGATCAAACAGCAAACAACTTACCACTACGATACAGTGCGAGTCAATGTCAAAAGAAATCAGCTCCTGGATCATGCGCTCGGTCTCGTACAAAGACAGGAACTCGGCAATGCACACGCACACAAACGTGGTCAGATCCGGGTTCTTGAACTGCGCGTTGACCTCTGAAATCGTCTCCCTTGTCTCGTTCAACTTCTTCATAATGTCGTCCGAATTCGCCCCCGCGCCCATCAGCGAGTTCAGCATGGGCCCAAACCTGCCGGAGATCTCTGCAATCTTGCCCAGGGCCTTCTCGAGCACGCTGGGAAAGCTGAGGAAGCGCAGGGTGTGGCCCGTGGGCGCCGTGTCAAACACAATGGTCTCGAACGACGTCGACTTGACCTGCTTCATGACCTCTGCGAACGACATGGCCTCGTCCACGCCCGGGATCGACAGCGCAATGTCCTGGAACATGTTGTTGAGCCCCGCCCCGCTGTTGCCCGCCTGCTCCACGAGCTCCTGCATGCTCCCGTTGGGGTCGATTTCCATGCAGTGGAGGTTCGGGATCCCGTCGACGGGCCGTGCGTCCTTGCCGAACTTCTGCCCAAACGCGTCCGACAGGTTGTGCGCGGGGTCCGTCGAGATCAGGAGCACCGACTTGCGGTGCTTGGCCAGCTGCACGGCCAGTGAGCACGACGTCGTCGTCTTGCCCACGCCGCCCTTGCCGCCGCAGAAGATCCACCGCAGCGACCGCTGGTCGATGATGTTCTGGAGAGTTGGTTCGAGCTGGAAGTCGTCTGACATTGATGTTTCTAGATGCGTGTACCGATGAAAATAAAAAAATTGGTTGGAGGGGGGGCGGATTATATATTACGAGAGGGAAAACAGCCTGAGTACACAACGTATCAGGAAATTCCAAACACGTGATACAGAACTCATTCTCAACTCCAAACAAGCTGAGTACGGCGAGAATGGCAACTCTAGTATGATACTAATTGAACGCAAAACATAATCTTTTTATATTTATAAATTATAGCTCCAAAGGTCATTCCCAATTTACTCTAAATATCTGGAGAGCCTACTTGCGACCGTGAGCTGGGAGTCGATACTTTTGTCTTCTTCGTAGGAGCCGTGCTCTCAGTGTCCGTTGTGGGAGTCATATTGCGAGAGCCAGATTTCCGCTTCTTGCCACCCGCAGGCGTAGACGCCTCCTCCGATGGATCAAGCTCTTTCATAACACAGGTAATCAAAGTTGTGCCCCGGCGACTCAGTTCAATAGGGGTACGCGATAAGAAAAACCAATCAAACTTGAAGATAGGCGAGTTGCGGATAGAGTCTCGGATCTTCTCGTAGAGACCCTCAGCGTCGAGCCCAAACCTATTCATTTGGACAAGCAGGTACCGGTCCTCCTCTTCTGTATACATCTTGCGGCCATGACCAGAGGGAGGGAATAATAGTTGCAGCTGTTGCATGGGGGCTGTATAGGCTTCAATCTTACGCTTGAGAGCATCTTTATGCAAAATGAGCTTGCGGTTCTTCTCTTCACCCGCCTCAATAGTGGCAATGTATTTATCGCAACCCTCAATTTCCGTGTACCGTTTCCAGAAGACATCAATGTAGGCATATACCTCCTCTTCTGTCTTGTCTTCGAACTCCTTTGCAATGGCCTTCAAGTTCTTACGGCCATGCTTGGCATTCGCCTGGATAAAGTGGTAAAAGTCACGCCGGCTCCAATTGCTGAACCCTTCCTGAGCCAATGCCTTCTTTTCTTCTTCTTCGGCTTCCGTCAGAGGCTCTGCGTTGTCAATTTCGCTTTGCTCCATCTTCTGCTCGGCCTCACGATCTGCAAGATCAGAACTGTCACCCGATGCAAGAGGAACTTTATATCCAATCTGTTTCCGGAAGTAGGACATTTCTTTATCTTGCAAATCTACCAGTCTCTGAGGATAAAACTGATGATCTTGGATATTGATTTGTTTTGGTCCTTTGGGAGCACTTGGTTGTGCTGGTCCATTAGTATTGTTAGCAGCTGATTTGTTGCTCAAGACTTCCTTGTAATATCCATCAATGTTATAATTTTCCTTTCTCTCTCGCTTGGCCAAGCTGATCCATTTAAATCCCTTGTCCTTTTCGTGGTTCTTCTCCCTAAAGTCGGTACCATTCCACTCATACGCACTTTCAGAGCTGAATTTCTGAAGATCATCCAGACCGAGATGTTCAAAGCGAGAATTGAGTTGCTTGGTTTTCTCCTCTCCTTTCTTCAGAATATTCTCAATATCATCGTCTAGCTGCTCTGAGTCTCCGGATTTACCTGCACGTTTCAGCACGTCTTGTGCACCATGCTGAATCATACTCAGAAGATCATCCTTTGATGTTGCATTGGCTGCGGCATTAGGTCGTGCACGACCCTGCTGGATGACCAGCTGGTCAAGACGCAGTTTCTGTGCAGCTCTTTCCAAAACCTTTTCCTCGATAGCGTTTTCGGTAACGAAACGATACACGTAAACTTGTTTGGTCTGACCAATACGATGAGCACGGTCCATAGCTTGGAGATCAGCCTGGGGGTTCCAATCGGAATCATAAAGAACCACAGTGTCGGCCGTAGTTAAGTTAATACCAAGACCACCAGCACGAGTAGTAAGTAAAAATACAAACTTTTCCGAGCCAGGCTTGTTATAATCGTCAATGGCTTGAATTCTATCAGAATGTGCAGTACTTCCGTCAATTCTGCAGTAATAATAATCGCGGAACAGGCAGTAATCCTCCAAAATATCCAACATTCGAGACATCTGGGAAAAGATTAAAACTCTGCTGCCATTCTTCTTGGCCCGCTTCAGGAGCTTGTCGAGAATGAGCATCTTGCCAGCATTGTAGACGAGATGCTCATCAGTGGTATAGGGGGGACCTGGCTCTGCTCCCTCAAATAGATATGGGTGATTGCAACATTTTCGCAATTGCATTACCACGTTGAGTAATCTGGTCTTTTCCTTACCACCAACAGCTCCATTGACAGCGTCTATATCTTTTTCCAAAATCTTCTGATACCACCTCAACTGCATATCAGACATTCCAACATAAATATTGATTTCTTTCTTGGGAAGTAGCGATTTCTCAACATCGGACTTGATACGACGCAACAGGAATGGCTGCAAAACTTTGTGAAGTTGTTTCACCACTGTATCTTGATCGCCACCCTGGCCCTCGAACCACTCATCAAATAGTTCAGAATCTGAGAATACATCAGGAAGAAGAAAATTAAGTAGCGCCCACAATTCATGCAAATTATTTTGGAGTGGAGTACCGGTGATAAGCAAACGATTTCGAGAGTGAAACACACGAATGATTTTAGAAAGAGAAGAAGCTTCGTTCTTGATTCGATGTGCTTCATCAATCACAATATATTGCCAGGCAAATTTCTTCAAATGTGCTTTCTCGCGTAAGACCATCTCGTATGATGTGATTAAGACCTCGAAATCACACGTCAGAAGTCGATTATGGATCAAGCCTCCACGATACTCCTTGTCACCTTGTAATACAAGAGTTTGAACCTCGGGTGTCCACTTAGCAAACTCACGTGCCCAATTATCAAGCGTCGACTTGGGTACGATTACAAGATGAGGACCATTTACGCCACGAATGTATCTTAAATAGCCCAAAAACGAAATTGTTTGTAAAGTCTTTCCTAAACCCATTTCATCTGCCAAAATACCGGAAATGGAGTTGTCGTATAGCGAAATCATCCAATTAAGGCCGTGCACCTGGTAATCTCGAAGAGTGCCTTGCACATAACCAGGAGATTCTGTAAAAATAGTCGTGATGTTGGACTCTTCCTCGTCTTCTTCCTGTAATAACTCAGCGTCTTCTTCCTTCTCTGTTTTTCGGCCTCTGTGGTTGCTGCTGGAAGCTTTATTGTTTTCTTCAGCTGCCCGGCTTTTATCAGCTTCAGCCAACATTTTCTTGAAGCTAACATCTTTCTTGGCTTTTTCATCAATGAAGTGGCGAAATAGATCGGTGAGGCCAAGTAGATATTTAAAACGGTTGGAAGTATCGGCAGTTTTCTGTTCAATCAGTGCCTTTTCGTGAGCATCTGCAAAGTATGATGCCTGTCGCTTCTTCAGCAAGGCGGTGCTGGTAGGGGGAACCCCATCCGCGACTTCTGATTCTGATTCCGACAACTCCACGGGCTTTAAAGTTAGCAAACGGCATCCAAGACAAAAATCAAGCAAAACTTACCGCGTTGTTGTTCTCAACGGAAGATTCGCGACTGTCAATATCCACTACGGGCGCGTCGTCTGCAGCGTCTTTCATCCCGTTCTCGTTTGACATGGCGATACCAATAGGGTTAAAAAAAAAAGACAGTAAAAGAATCTCGGAGTAGAGCAAGAAATAAATAAAGTATTATGGGTCTGAGTGAAAAAAAAATGAAGAGGAAGCGCGAAAGAGTTTACCTGTTTTGTTATAATTTAATAGTGGGTAAGGGCATTGGGAAGAGACGTGTATTTCCAAACAAGCGTTCCTCTCAAGCGACAATAAGTATGATCCATGAAATCCTGCTTGCGCTGACAGGGCTCTCGTCCTCGGTGATTGGATCCAGCGTGGATCGGACGTTTCACCCTTCTGAAAAGCAACTACTGCACCAAGTTCATGAGTTCAGTAAGATTGTGCGCGAGGTCTCGCTAAGAGTTAATGAGAGCCACAAACAACTCTCGCGCCCAGCAGAAACTTCTTTTCAAACCGCGATTTTCATGATTACTCCAGCTGTGGTAAATGTGTTTGATACATTGGTTTTAAGCCCTTACTTACGCGAGATATCCGATATTGAAGAGTCTATTCTAACGCGAAATTCTAAACTTTTGAACGGAAGGAGTGTTATTGCACTATCGTCCCTTATAGCATGCACGGTCCAGAGCTGGCAACGCAGATTCGAATACTCGCTTTCTGTGCTAAAATATCTTGAAGAGTGTCTAGATCGCCCAAGCGATTTTCCAGCTAATGTGTTTAGCATATTTCAAGAATCAATTGGATACAAAGGAGTTGATACAATTCGTATAGCTTGTGTTAACGCGGCGTCAAAAGTTTGGCTTCAAGTGATGAGTACATGGGTGCTATATGGGCATAATCCCGAGGTGGCAAATAGGCTCTTCAATCAAAAGCAGCTTGTATTTCTTCCATTAAATTTGCCCGAATCAACTGTGCAATTAATCTATACGACGGGAGGTTTGATGAATCAGTTAAGCAACGATGGTTCAAAATCTTCTGTAAAGGTAACGACCAAGCTGGAAATATTGCGAGAATCATACTTGGAAAAGATTAACGACCTGCAGGCCCCCTTGCACTCTTTCGAGGTTACGAACTTGATAACTGGAATTAGACGAGAAATTATATTGAAAACCGGATCCCAACATTTCTCACCCACCGCGCTAACAACGGTTTTTCGGGTATTGAGGTATATTGTGCTATTTGGTGACTCGATGTTTGCCGAAGAGTTCTCAAAAGAATTACCAAAAAGCATTACTCCAGGAAATGTTGTTCTGTTTCCCAAATTCAAGTCCGAATCTCTATCAAATAGATTACAGAGAAAGCTGCCCTTGCATCAAATGATCTCAGGCGCATTTGAAAGAACTTTGAAAACGATACAGGAAGATGCCAATTGCACTGATTCGCAGCGAGAAACGTTTACCCTCGCGCAGCCAATGTTGTCGATTGAAAACGCACATAGAAAGCAGCCACTGCTGCTGGACAATCTACTCGGTATTCCTGTTGATCTCAATATGAAACTCAACAGTGTCCAAGAAACTATATTGCAAACTGCAACAAATAAGAAGATTTACTTGGAACTCTTTTCATTTTTTGGCTCACTACGAATATCTATGGAATACTTGAGTTCTTTATGGTCGCCATACTTTCTAAGACAACCTGGTATTGACGAGGCGATTTGGTTGACTGCCCACAAAGCTAAAATATTTGCAGACATCCTATGGGAATTCTTTCAATCTTTTGTGATTGACACTGAGTTCTCTCTCCTTTTCGAAGAGCTCAAGAGAAATGAAACGAACTCCATCGTGAACCCGGATGAAATCAGTCAAAAACATAACGCCATTATCATTAAACTTTACAACAAGCTGCTAGTTAAAAACGAAAGGTTTGCAAACCTCATGGGGGATTTCATGCTAGAGATTAAAATATTGCACAATACTGTTACCAAAACGAACAGTTCCTCAGTCCTCAAGGTGAATGCCCTTATGCAAGAAATATATGCATGTATCGAAGAAATCCAGCTTTCAGATGCTGCGACATCTAAAATGGGTCTTCATATTCTATTACTTCGAATCGAATTTGTCAAGGAAGATCTCGCATTCCAGGCATAACTAAACTTCAACGATATCTCGAATCCGATCAATTATTTCAAGAATAGCTGTCGATGCCGGAGAGTCAGGATATTCTAACAAAAAGTTCTCTCCATTGTCGCATGACTTGCCTATCCGTGGATCAAGAGGGACTTTACCGAGAAATGGAATGTTGCATTCTTTTGAAAGCGCTTCTCCACCACCTGTAGTTGGTGCAAAAATGAAGGATTCTCCCTTACAGTTCGGACAGACAAATCCAGACATGTTCTCAACAAGACCAATGATTTTAATACCAGCTTTGCGGCAAAAATCAATCTCTTTTCGGACATCAAGTAATGCCACTTCTTGTGGGGTGGTGACGATAACTGCGCCGTCAACGCCACTCTCGGACATGTACTGGTTAATGGATAAATGCTCATCAGAAGTGCCCGGAGGTGTATCAACGATCAAGTAGTCAAGAGAACCCCATATAACATCCTTTAAAAATTGCTTGATAATACCATTCTTTTTGGCTCCTCGCCAAATAACCGCGTTATCTTGATCAGGGAGCAGAAAGCCTATTGACATGACGCTTAGATTGTCGTCGACGTAAACTGGACTCCAGCCATCGTTTGAGGAGTGCACGCGCTCATGCTCAGCGCCCATAATCTTGGGCATAGACGGGCCACACACATCGACATCCATGATTCCCACCTCCAAGTCTTCGTCAGCCGCGAAAGCGCGACCAAGCATGGATGTGAAAGTCGATTTTCCTACACCGCCTTTGCCTGACAGCACCAAGACCTTGTGTTGCACATCAGCAAGGCGCTCTGTAATGGCAGGAATGTCAGGGTCAGGGCCCTTCGGGGCGCTAGCGCAGATTTCTTGGTTCGGGCAGCCCGCGCAGGCGTCAGACTTGCCGGCAAGCTCTGACTCGGTACCGGGACAGTGCTCAGGCTCTGGCGCAGCAAGCTTGCTGCTCGCAGACGTGAAATTTTCTTGAGGAGTATCTGTAGTTAGTCCGGGGGCCATTTTGTTCTTGAACGTAGGTTAGATGGCAAAGAAAGTCGGAAGCAAGAATTAATTAATAATAAGGGAACTTATCTTTTGATTAGGTAATATATTTGATGTTACATAATCATATTTTGACGGAAGTCCCAAACTCAAGGATCTTTCAACCAGATCAGTCTCGAGCATAGATCAAACAATGTGTAAACACTTTCCAGACGCGCAGGTTTCTATCAGGACGCAGGTATTTATTTTGTGTGCATGTTGGACATGTTCTAACATTTAGTAGTGCTGCCGCAAGTGGTACGATTGCCCTCAGTGTGAGTTGGTACTTTCATCGCACCAACTCGTGAATTAACAAGCCAGGCCACGTCGAGGCTGAGGATCACCCTCTCAGAAAGACATTAGATATTACGCTGATTTGCAAGAAGTGCAAAAAGGCTTTCAGAAAAGTAAGATTTCTTTTTTTTCGGTCGTGAATCGATGTTGAAATACGGCATCTGCATTTCATTCAGCTGAGAGAATGTGGAAAAGAGGCCCTTTCTCCATTCACTTGAAAGCATTTCTAACAAAACATTTTAGGATCTTTCAGATTTTGACGAGACGGACCAGTACTGCCCTCACTGTGACAATGAATATATGATGCCATCTGCTTCGGCTGCCCGACCGCCTCCTGCTGATGTCCCCCAAAAGGAAAATCTCGTTACAAGCCACATAGACAAGATTTCCAAACTGGATGCTAGGTATGCATTGAATTCACTTGAATCGAGACTTGTTCTTGCTTATCTGCTAACATCAACTTATAGAATGATTCGCGATGATGATTTGGATATCCACGATGAGGAGCTGCTTGGATTTGAGCCTGACTACACGTCGAGACTTGGTTAAGGAAGTTAAGCAATTATGGTATTTAGTAGAAATTGATGAGTGCTTGAACAATTATAGACTCTTCAGTTCTGGCAATTTGATATTATTTATGTTTATTTTTCAAGAAACAACGACTTTTAAGGTGTATGAGGAGGCTTGGCAAAAGCGAAGAGAGTCTGATTTAGAAATGAGTGTAGTGCGTTTTCTTTTATATTGATTTTTTTATTCAGGAGGCAATGTATTAACTGGTCTCTGCCACTCACTAGTGTGCATGCAATGTTCAATGAGTGAGAGCCTGATAATATTAGCAAGAAATTATAGAGTAAAGTAACAAGAAGCGCAAAAAGCTAAGGTTTTAGATTTACTTACCGAAATGTAAGGTTCCAGGCCTGCTGACTGCCTCGTACTTGTCGAAGTGTTTCCAAACTCAGCTTGGACATCATAGAATTTAGTCTGACAAAGTTTAAAGCACAAGTAACGGCCTTTACAATTGAAGATTCATTTTTGATTTGGACTGGGTACTTCCAAATTTTAAATCAGATTCGCGGTTGAGAACGTGCACCTGATTTTGATTCAGTGATGCTTTACGCAGGATACTTTCATCAATCTTCTCCATCTGTAAAGTTAGTAAAGGTGTATCAAAAAGCTATTTTCCACAGTCCATGTTCCACCTGCGGATCCTTGGCATATACTCTTTTGCACTACGTTTCATGTGAACTTGAGCCCATTCATATTAACAAGCATTCCAAGACGTTTTACTGACCTCTTTCTCATGTATTTATCCATACCGTCGTTTAAAGACCTGAGGTGCTCGCCTTCCGACTCTTTGACACTGCTGCTGAGGACCTAGTAGTGCAATCTTTTTTCCGCAAAACAGTTGGCATTATTTTTCGGTACCAGAATCATTCAAATTGCCATTCAAGAATAGAAAGATCACAACTGAAATTAATGGCATCTTTTCATTCTACCAACCTGTTATTTTATGAATTTCTATATTAGAACTGAGCACTGAAGTCAATAGCATGACAATTACCTGAGTTGAAGGCCTGTTACGAATTACGCCGGCGGTCTGAGAGGCGGAAAACCTCTTCGCTGGCGTCTAAGAATGGGGTTGTACAACTTGTTTTGTGGACAATACACTGATTGATAAATATTTTTTTAGGTCTAGATGGTCAATGATACTACTAGACATTCCGTAGAATATCGATCTAGGATACTTCTAATTACATTAAATAAAGTTACCAATACCAAAAATGGCTACTACAAGAAAATCACTGAGCAGTGTAGTGCAGTCTTTGGTAAATTAAGTGAAATGAGCCAAAATTAATCTAAGATGTCGCTCTCAGTTTAAATATGACAACACATACTTGCAATAACGTCTATGCTGGTTAGTGTTAAAACCAACGACACCCGACCAGCGATCAGAGGTTCAGCGCCAGCAACATCTGATCGATGGAACGTTACAAACAAACTCGAGATCTTAGCATGTATGGACTGTTGTCTACTCAGGAGAGAATAAACTAGAGCTTGATATTTAGTTTATTCTTTTTTTGGAGATTTTTCTACCCTGGAGGGCTTGAAATATAAACCTGTGGAAAAAGTAGTCGAAATAGCGAGTTGAACACAATGAACGAAACAATGAACAAACCTAAAACTGCGGCCAATAGAGATACTTAACATAGTACATGTATATTGTCTATAACCAACACAAGTATTTGACCCTTAAGAACACAAACACAGCATACTGTATATACAGGGGTACATGTACACATGTACATGTACATGTACGTACATAAAATCAGAAAAATTCCAAAAAACAAAATTGCATCAGACTTGTTTTTATATTCTTTTGTCATGGTTTCATTTAATCTATCTTCCGTAAAATATAAATACGAGGTAAGACTGAGCATCGAGCGATATCGTACTGTACAAGTGTAAAAAAAAACTAAAAAAGAAAATCATTAACCCTGAGGTAATTTTGCCTCCCATTGGCCAAAATATTATAGAAAGCTGTTTTATTTGCCAAAATTCCTCGCCTTCTTCAACGTTCAATGTTGAACATGTAGCTACTATGAACACGAATGAAATGAAATTATTTCTATGCGATCAACCAAAAATTAGAAAAAAAAAGTCAATTCTCTATATATACTCTTTTCAGTTGCTTTGTTTCTTAAGCTGCGCACTGGGCTGCAAAGTATCCTACACTCATTTCCCGTACATCTTCAATCAATTCTGAACTACCAGCTCCCATGATGCGCTCGTTGCCTACATCGAGTCCTACGCTCTTCAGCAGACGACCCACATAAGTCTTCATTAAGCTGACAGCCACACGCACCTCAAACCGTTCAGCATCGGCCGGCATTTCTCGCAGACCGGTGACAAGGTTCTTGGCTATAGCTCGGGCTGTCATGGGGGGCAGTGAACTATCGTCAAGGGCAGCAATGTCAGGCGACATCTTTTCAACGAACCGAACATAATCGAGATACACCTTTCCACCTTTTGACCAGGTGCTCACAGTTTTTTCGGGATTCTTGAACATCATGAGCAAAGAAAATATATCTGAGATTCGGTTCGCAATAACAGCTTCGGGAGCTACAAACGTCGTGAGGACAGTATGAGCTTCGTTGAATGCACCTGCAGAGATAAGCGCCTTGCATTCAGATAAGTGATTGCCCTGATATCGGTACTCCAAAGCCTGGCTTTCATAAATGACAGTGTCGCTCAAGCCCATCCGTTTAATACGCGAGCCAACATCGCCAGTCAATACATCCACATTGCGACCAAGAAGCTCCTGGAGATGCCTTTTGGCAAGAGCGTCATCCTCTAAATGGCACAAAACAAACATGCTCTGGCCAACATATCCACCCTGCTCTAGTTCACAAGCCAGTTCAACAGTAAGCTTGTCTCCCAGGTTATTTGAATCCTTGAACAATTTCAGGCTTCTAAAAAGTACATGGTACAATGCCCATGCCGTCCATGGATCATGTGCGGCATCCAAGGCTCTTCCTGGCACAGGTGCAATACTGCCATATAGTCTAAGAAGCTCAAATTCAACTGCTAAGTGATTACCATTTGCCGGGCTTGGAACCTTGAGTTTAAGATTTGTGAATGACTCCTCGTAATCTTTAACTGCAATACTGAGATCTTCGTTCACAGTAGACCCATACCAGAGTCTTAATCCAAACGCTTGCAACCAGGTCAAATTTTCACATAGGTATACTGGAGATTGAGTGCCACCAGCAGAAATAGTTGTGTTGCCGGTTAGTAACTCGTGAGTCTTTCTCACCTCTTTTGGTACCATGTCCAGGCTACCTGTGTTTGTCCAGTCGTTAATCTGCGCCTGGGCTGCTTGCCTGATCGTCAGGTCATCAGTGCCCAATAGTGTGATGAGCGTGGCTAAATGTAAATTTTTTCCATCAGCGGCCGCCACAGCAGCACGAGCTATCTGGCCACCAGAAAGATGTGCAAACGCCACCTCCAAGGGTGATTGTGCATTTTCCGTCAAGCTAGACACATCAGGCTCTACGACAGATTTGAGCCAGTCTGAAAGTAGTCTTGCGCGTTGCTGGAGCTTGATTTTCTCCCTGGCAGAGGGAGATAGCTCGTCTGAAGAGGTATCGAGACCTGGATCCTGAAGTGGATCAAACAGGATGCCAGCCAGGTCCCACAACCAAGTTTCAGAGTCATTTCCAAGTTGGTTAACAAGGTAAGAAAAGCTGACCTCAGATGTGGGGGCTGCTTTGGGGAACCCGTTCTCTCTCTGCGTAAAGGTTGACGTATTGAAGAGGCTATCGATGAGGTGTACTGCACTCTTTCTCATTGTTTTCTAAAGGGTGGTCAGCGATAATTAATCTATGCAGTTCGCTTGAACTTACCTTGGGAACGATTGCAAACCCACTTGGGCTAGATCCGTCGCGGATCAGCAAGTTATTGCCATTGAAAACAGCATATGTGTGCGGTTTGAATGCCGGTAAGAGTCGCAGTTTTTCTGCCGCTGCGGCATACTGGGCAGTTGTGCTGTTTTCGTTAAGGGCGCTCAGACCACCAAACATGGCCCTGTCCAGGTCTGCAGCTGAGAAGTCGTCACCGGCATTACTATCAAATGCCGCAAAAGCACTGGTGATGTCAGAGGCAAAGTCAAGCTGCTGGACCCAGTCGGCACTGACGGCCATCGGGTTATAGTCTTCCACAGAAATATCTTCGGGTTCCGTGTGATGAACAAGTTGCAAAGCGGACTCGGGCACACTATCCATTTTGTGATCCTTTTCCGTTGCACCAGACTCGCTTTCGGTATAGTGAGTGAGAGCTGTAGGATACTGTTCGTGATACTGATTCAGGGTGTGGTCATCAAGGGGTTTGGGACGATCGGCAAATGTGTCCTCAGGAAAAGAGCTACCATACGTCGAGTTGATATTGAGCCTGAGAAGGGTGTCGCTTTCTTGGGGTTGCTCTGCTGCAGGCTCTACCATGTCCAGATCGCGAGCATCGTCTTCATAAAGCAAATCATCTTCTATAAATCCCCAAGTACTAAAATGAGGTACTTTGAACACAAAAATACCATGCTCAACGTCGTACGTGATGAACTCGCCTCCTCTGTTCTCGATATTATGGCGGAGAATGGCCATATGTCGGACAGCACGTGCACTGGTGGGATCTTTAACAATGATGGTTTTGCCTCCAATTACTTGCTTAATGAAGATGTTTTCAAGGGTCACAATGGCGGGAACATTGAGCTGTGTTCCTTCCGGGGCTTTTTCCTTGTCATTCGGGTACACGCACACGGTAGTGCCGTCAAATACAACAAGATTACCCATGATGTCTGCCAAATTTCGGATTTCACTGAGATTAACGGGAGAGATAAACTGAATCTTACCGTGTCCTTTGCGTCCAATGGCAAGATCGGGAACTGCAGAGAGTTGATCAAACCCATAAGAAAATAACTCTTTAAGAGGTGGGTAAATCCAGTAGCCTTCGTCTTCAGCGGTTTTGTTGATTTCGTAAACACGCTTGAGAGGTGTGTGAACGCGCGGACTTGCAGCGGCAACTTCAGTGTCTAATTTCTTGGCAGGCGTGGATTCTAGAATACTATGTTCTTTGTTTTTGAGAAGTGGCGGTGTTTTTACACCACGTATGTCTTCTGACGAAATGGCTTTTTTAGCGATGACCAGTTTTTTGATGTCACTGCGCCGACCTTCATTAAAGAATGAGGACTGGTTAAGTCTGGCAGGATTTGCCGAGACTGACTTAAGAAACAGGTCCCGGGAGTTGTCAGCACGTTTCAGGGTTGAGTATGGGTTTGTGCGTGCAGAAGAAAGAGCGAATCTTGACTTGGTTTTAAACGAGCCGAGATTGCTTGAGTTTTTGGAGACACGTGAAAAACTGCTTGCAGGTTTAGATTTAAATTTGTCCGCTGCAACGGTGAGAGAAGGAAGGGAAGGAGAAGGGACAATTGCAAAGCTAGAGCCGTTAGTTGGATTAGGGCCGTTGAGTGACGCGCTATTGCCGCCATTGGCACCCAAAGGTCCTGCTGAAGTATTGGAATTGCCAAATAGGCCTCCAGCTTGATTACCAGCGGCTGCGTTACCAGCATTTCCAAAGAGCCCAGTAGAAGTGGACGAGTTTGAGTTGCCAAATAAACCTCCGCCAGTAGTGGACGCAGAAGTATTGTTGCCAAACAAACCGCCGTTGGTATTGCCAGTGCTACCGGAGTTTCCAAACAGCCCACCACCAGTTGAAGTAGCAGTGTTACTTGAGTTTCCAAAGAGTCCTCCACCCGTTGTAGTAGCAGTGTTATTTGAGTTTCCAAATAATCCTCCCCCAGTTGTTGTAGTATTATTTGAATTTCCAAATAGTCCCCCGCCAGTTGTAGTAGTAGAGTTATTCAAATTTCCAAACAGTCCTCCACCAGTCGTAGCAGCAGTGCTATTTGAGTTTCCAAACAGTCCTCCACCAGTAGAAGCAGTGGTGTTATTTGAATTTCCAAACAGCCCTCCACCAGTAGTTGTGGCAGTGCTTGTAGAATTTCCAAATAAGCCCCCCGTCGTTGCACTACTATTGGCTATACCTGTATTATTGCCGCCAAAAAGTCCTCCAGTAGTACCCGTAGTAGCACCAGAAAATCCCCCGGCGGGTGCGCTTGTGGTAGCATTGCCAAACAATCCAGTTCCAGTGGTTGTTGTTGTGGTTGTAGGCTTCGATCCAAAGAGACTTGAGGATGCTGTGCTACTGTTGTTGTTGTTGTTGGCGTTGAACCCAAACGGCGGTGGGTTTGTATTATTATTACTGGCGTTATTATTGTTGGAGAACAGTGTCGATCCAAAAGCGCCGTTCTGGTTTGGCGTTGAATTGGTGCTGTTATTTCCAAATAACCCTCCTCCGCTGCTGCCGTTGGAAGAAGATGTGTTTGATTTGTCCCCGCCAAAGGAAAAGGCGGATGGTTTTGCCGAAAACATGGGAGATAGGTGGGTGAACAGTAGTTTTACGTGGCAATGATGATGATTAGAGAGTTGTAAAGTTCATTGCCTGCTAATTGAACGAAGGCCAAGAGGCAAATGGCAAATGGCAAAGGGTAAAGGGCAAAGGGTTGGTTGTGATGATGGTGGTTCTGGAATGGGAGTTGTTTGGAAGGTTGAAAAAAAATTAAACAAAACAGGGCAAGGGCTATGTGTCAGCCTCAATAAAAGATTCTGTAAGCGAACAGCCGTACGTGCCCTAAGTAGAGTTGAGTTTTTCTACAGCTGGGCATGTATGGAAGAGAACTTCGAAGTATGGCGATGAAATTTTCATGGCCAAAAAGAAAAATACATACACTATGATGATATGTTGGACACAACATTAAAGGCTTTTTTTTTTTGGACTTTCTTGTGGATATCAATTTCGTGTATAGTTGCCTGAATTTGTTTGTGTCTATTGCTTGATTGTTTGATTAGCGTGATTAATCAATCCATGGGTAGAAAACAGATAGCAGTGGACTGACTGGTAGTGGTTGATTGATTGATTGATTGATTGATTGGTTTACTTGATGATGAGACATATAACAAATATAACAAATAATAATAATAAAAATAACAAATAATAATAATAATAAATGATAGTAAATTGTATATATTTCGTGGTTGGCGGTGTGGCGTACGCGTACTGTTCGTGTGCTGTCCGTGTTTCGCGTGTTGATTTTGTATATAAGTTCTTCGTGTCCAGGCGACGTGATCTCGTCCAAATTCAGACTAGCGCTATGCCTTTGCTTTGAGTATGTAGTAGTTCAAAGTTCAAAGTTATTCACATAAAACTATGTATTGTTCTTGGCAATCACGCATGACCATGGCAGAGGGGGGATGTGAATTATCGTGATCATACGTATATATTGGATATTAATACGCGAAATAGCCTGTGGAGTAAACGTTTGAACCATGTATCCATGCTAGTGAGGCATTACAGACCCTTGGCAAGCTGAACTGGGGATATTATTATACTCGAACAATATTGAACATATGCAGGTCGAATAATTACAAGAAAACTTTGAGTTCATCATATGTATACACTATACGCCCATACGTAGCATTGAAGCTGAAATTCCCCCTCTTTGCCACTTGTGAAAGGCCTGATCGAGTGGATTCAAATTGATTTTTTGGCCTTGGAGTAGTACCACTAGTACTATTACCAAGGAAAAAAAAGCGACAAGCCGCGCGGGGTTTCTTCGCATCTTGGCAAACAGCGCATGTGCACGCCTCACGTGCTAGAAAAAGTCCTAATTTCCTAAGTCGTAGGTCGTAAGTCTCAAATCAATTTATTTGTATGATATTCATTTATGGATTTCTTTTGCATTTCTTGGATTTCTTGTGTTTCCTGTGTTTCTTTGTAAACTCAATTGGTCCATCGTAGTAGTACTGGCGTTAATTAGTATGTAGTTCCTGAATTTACTATGTATACGGGGCCCGTTGTTTCAAGTTTAAAGTGTAGTACTCAAGGCTGTACACATACTTTCAGGCTAGCTTTGCTGCTCTTTGATCTCCCCCAACACATTGCAAAATGAATTCCTAAGGATCCATCACTACACTCAAGTGCTGGCTTATCGCGTGGGTCAGAGAAAAAACAATTGTTCCGCGAACCGATTTCAAAGACTTGAATGTTTCTTCTCTTCCTTGTTTCCTTCTTTCCTTTTCTTTCCTTTTCTTTCCTTTTCTTTCCTTTCCTTTCCTTCCGAAGGCTTAGACCCGCTTCGCAAATATATATGTATACTTAATTTTTGTATGTATTTTTTTTACTCAATTTGTTCAAACATATCATCATGATCAAATCGTACAATCGGGTACACACACCACCAACGTATGTTGCTTTCAAGAATTCATTCAAGTTGATGATTCATGGCGTTGATGTTATCGATGGCTGATGATATGATCACTACCACATTGCAAGTGTTGTGCTAGCGTTTTGCGACTTTTTATGGTTTTAGGAATTTTACCCCAACAAAAAAAAATCAAAAAAAAATAAAGTCAGAAACCTCCGAAGGCTGCATACAAGTGCGCCGCAGTGGACCCAAAATGAAAAAAAAAAAAAAGAAGGAAAACAATACAGCGCACAGTACTTCTAGTAGCAAACAACATGGGAACTTCAAGTTCTAAGAAACATACTACGTAGGCAAGGACTGTGATATCAAGATGATTCAATATACTAATGAACGTCAATGATGATAGAGAGTGTCAATGGCTACTACTGAATCAAGAATATCAAGGGCCATGCATGTAGAAAAGCGCGGTGATTCAACATGATTCAGGAATGGACCCAGGCCCGTCAACAAAAATGAAAAGACACGCATTGGACCATTAGTAGAGTCACTATCGACGCTTGGAACAGAACACCTTGAATTCACTTGAACTTGAATGTGTAGTATGATGTAAACAGAGTAAGTAGGTACTAGGATATTTGCCAAAGAACCCAAGACTTGGCCCAAGACTCTTGAGTCCTAGTAGTACTCAATTAATGGAATCAATTGATATCATCAACTCATGAGTACATTACCACTCGCGTGCCTCTCATCTATTGTGATCCCACATCTTCACTAATTCCACCGCTTTGCATAGTCCCTTCACAGAACATTTGAAGCCATATATCTTGATCTCTCTGAAAGCGCAATACAAAGATAAGTAAACATGGAAAGGGAAAACCTTTGAAGAACGCAGCTTCTTCTCTTCAATATAATACTAACCAGAAAAGACCCTTCTCACGATGCGTGTCCGGATATACGCCAACCAGACCCAAATGCACGCTACTGCAGTCCGGCCCAAGGGCTGTTCCGCCGCCTTTTCCATTTTTCTTTTTTCTTGGCCGGCTGGGTACGTTTCTTTTTTCTTTTTTCTCGCTCTCTTGAAGTTTCCCATACATGTATAGAGTGCCATACACGATAGCATCGGCCATCAAAAATCATAGACGACTTTTGTAAGGTATTTTTTTTTTTTTAAGAAAACTCTCTTTCTCTTTTCTCTTCCCTTCTCCTTCTTCTTCTTTTCTCTTCTTCTTTCTTCTCTTTCTTTCCTTTCTACATCGTCATCTCAGTCGCCACTTCCTCCAACATGTCATTCAAAGTAAAACTCAACAATAAAGAAGACCGTTCAGTCATTGTCGGCGAAGCCAAGCCTGGCGAAACCGCCCCCCGCAGAAACGTCCACGCAAAGGCTGGTCCATGGAAATACCCAGGCCAAAACCCCGACTGCGACACGATCTGGAACCTGTTCAAGCACGCTTGCAAGGAGAACTCGCCTCATAAAGCAATGGGCTGGAGAAACCTCATCAAAACATACAATGAGGTCAAAAAGGTCCCCAAGAAGATCGACGGAAAGATTGAGCAGGTAGACAAGACCTGGACATATTTTGAGTACTCTGGCTTCGAGTATATTACCTACTCTGAACTCTTGGCTCTCATCACAGATTATGCGGCTGGACTCCTCTCCCTCGGTATTGAACCCCAAGGAAAGGAATACTTCCACATCTACGCTCAGACCTCCGCCCCTTGGTTCCAAACGGCCCTTGCTCTCAATGCAAACGGTATCCCCATCGTGACCGCCTATGACACTCTCGGTGAAGAAGGACTCACCCACTCTTTAGTCCAAACAGAATCCGTTGGCGTCTTTGTCGACAATTCCATTCTTCACTCACTTGTTGCTCCCCTAGACAAGACAAAGATACGTATCATCGTAACCAGAGAGCCAATTGACAATGAGAAAGACCAAGAAACAATTGACGCCCTACTCAAAATTAGACCTGATCTCCAAATCATTTCCTACGAGGATGTCATTGCCAAAGGCAAGGAAGCACCGCTCACTCCCCACGGATGCAAGCCTGAGGACATTGCTCTTATCATGTACACTTCCGGATCTACAGGACCCCCTAAGGGAGTTGTTCTTACCAACGCTAACGTCATGGCTGGTGTTGCTGGTCCTACTGCCAATATCCCGCCATCTACTATCCCCCACGATCCAAGCTCTTGGCTTTCCTCCCTTTGGCCCATATTCTCGAGTTTACCTTTGAACTTGCTACCCTCTATTGGGGCGGTATTCTGGGATACGGCACCGTCAAAACCATTTCAGATGCTTCCATGCGCAACTGCGTAGGTGATATCAGAGAATTCAAGCCTAATGTCATGGTAGGCGTTCCCGCGGTCTGGGAAAGTGTGCGCAAGGGAATTCTTGCGAAAGTGAAGGCCCTCCCATGGCTCACTCAAAAGATCTTTTGGACAGCTTTCAAGAGCAAGGCCAAGCTCACCGAAATGGGTCTTCCCTGTCCTCTTGTCGATAACCTCATTTTCAAGAAAATCAAGGATGCCACAGGTGGCGAGCTCAAAATCGTTCTCAGCGGCGGTGCGGCCATTTCGTTGGATACCCAAAGGTTCATTCAGACTCTTATTTGCCCCTTGGTTATTGGCTACGGTTTGACGGAGTCTAACGCCAACACGTGTCTCATGACACCGGAGTCTCTTGCCTATGGTACTCAGGGCGAACTCACTCATGCCATCACTATCAAGCTGGTTGACGTCCCTGACGCTGGCTACCTTGCCAAGAACAACCAAGGTGAACTTTACATTCAAGGACCCTGTGTTGCTAAGGAGTACTTCAAGAACCCTGAGGAAACTGAGGCTGCTTTCACAGAGGACGGCTGGTTCCGCACTGGCGATATCGGTGAGTGGACTCCTGAAGGCCACATCAAGCTCGTGGACCGTAAGAAGAATCTCATCAAGACTCTCAATGGTGAGTACATTGCCATAGAGAAGCTTGAGTCTGTGTACCGCTCCAACCCATGCATCCAAAACATTTGCATCTACGCCGACTCGGATCACGTTAAGCCTGTTGCTGTGATTGTCCCGAACCCGTCTGCTGTTGACAATCTCGCCAAGGAGAAAGGTCTTGAGGTACACGAAGACATTGCTCACGATACTGCCATCATCAAGGCTATCCAAAAGGAGGTTTTGGCCACTGGTTCCTCAGCAGGTCTCAAGGGCGCTGAGCTACTCCAGGGAGTTGTTATTAGCAAAGTCGAGTGGAGTCCTCAGAACGGCTTTTTGACATCTGCTCAAAAGCTGGAGAGAAGAAAGATTATTGAAGACAACAAGAAGGCCATTCTTGATGTGTATTAAAGAGGTTGTAAGGATACTTCCATATTGCATGTCTAACCCCAGATCATGATCCTTACCTTCGAGCCGTTTCGCGAATTATCCTGTGCCATTTTCTTTCCCTTCAATTGGCATTTCTTATTATCTCCCCCACTCACTCATTCTTTTTTCCTCTCCAATGTCAGCTTTTTTTTTGTCCTTATCAATGCTATTTGGTTCATTTTTTATTACATACTCTATAATTTTAATTCAATTCCATTTTACGTTTGAAATATCCACCTTATTGTGTGTGTTCTTTTTTGGTGTATTAAAACCATAGGGATCATGGAGCGATGGGGTGTTTGTTATGCTGAAACCGAAGCAGCTGTTTGGCGGTCCCCAAGTCAAATTAAAAACCAAGGGCCTGATACCAGAGGCCATTTTATTCATTTTATGCAAGTTTTCATTTTATCAATCCCCTTGCCCTCTTGCATGGAGGTGCATCAACATGCACGAAAGAAAAAAATGCAAGTGTCCCAATATATCGATTTTTTATGTAAGATGATGTCATCAAATATTTGCTTATATAATCAAAAACGATTTTTTTTACTGCTTTG